>CACRXP010000072.1:722031-732896 GCA_902702965.1 Spirometra erinaceieuropaei
TTTTACCGACTTTGGCCAGGTAGTTGGTTTCCTGTTCGTGGCATTCGCTACCAACACAGTGCGTATTTGATTCGGAAAGCCAATAGATAGGTGTGTGTCTGTTCCTGTTTGAATATATAGTATATGGTAAATACAAATGCGAACCTACAAAGCTAAGGAAGTTATTGTAGTAAGCCTAACCAGTGCCGGATCGGACATAGGTCAGGGGCCTTGTCACGTCTGCCACTGGGTCTGATCTCATCTCTACCTAGATTGAATGGGAAGTACCATTTCAACACAGTAAAAGGGGAAAGAAAAAGCAAGGCCGATTGTGAATGGCCTTTCCGCATTTTAATAACTTCGAAAGGCTTCTGAATATACAGCGTACACAAAATGTTTTGGTCTGAAATGTTGTCGACTGCCTGTCAGCTTCGGCATCTAAAAATAAGAACCAGGCTGCCGTGACCCCTTAATCCTGTGACCTTATCTCTAGTCTCACCTCTGAGAGGCTCAAATAAGTGAAGGCTGGTTCATTTAGGTTGAAGACACAGCACGTATAGCACCATGACTGACCTTGTGTCGAATTGAATGTCGCCTAGCAGTAGGTCACAGGGGATGCTGAAAGCGGGACCGAAGTAAATATTGTGCACACCACCTCAAGTAAAAGTTACCGGTGCCCTTCAACCAATGGCGACGATTTTTGATTAGGTCGGAGGAAATCTTACCATACATAATGCATGCCATTGGTTCCACCCTACTTTTACGGTCATAGTTGTGCGAGTGTGGCGTATTACATGAGAAGGTGAAGTAAATCCCATTGTTCTCTTAGGTTACCGCATAGATCTGTACGTCCATCGGAAGTACACTCAGCAGTTAACTGTTAGCATGGGCAGTAAAACTATTGCAGGTCTGCATACGACACCGACAGGATAATAATTCCCAGGATAGGACAATATATTTCATTCCGCCTCTAGGCACAACGCTGAATTATCTAGACCTCACGTTCGCCAACGCAAACTCACTAAATTACGAGCGAAAGTTTCACGGGACTTGCCATTTTCATGGCAGACTGCTGTCTCCTCTTTAAATTGCATCTAGTCTTTTATGCACTGTCAAAAAACACTGTTAACCCAGTGTCACTCCCTCAAAGAGGGGATAATCGTTTTCACTGTGGGAGACCATGGACGCGATTACAAGTCTAACCATCTATCGCAGGGATCCTCAGCGTAAGACGTCATGCAACCTGACCGTCGGTTTTATGCTGGGGTAAATAAGACTCTGTTTTATTTTCAAGGCCTTTAAAAACATTATCCACTATATGCGCTTATTCTTCTCGAGGTTTGACGCATATGGTTAATATTAGTTTTTTTGGCCACATCACTTTGTCGTTATGAACGCTCAGTCTGCCGACGTATTTGGGATTCGCTTTGTTTTATAATTGAATTTGTCACAACGGATCCGCGCCAACGTGGAAATCTGAAGCTTATTGCAGCAAGACTGCTATATATACATCCCCATCAGTAATCAGAAAATGCTATCATTGCCCATGCAGAAACTATCTTGCTGGTACTTCTAGTCGTCTACATAAACTTTCGCAACTGAATACATGAGGATTTCTTTAAATCCACATCAATGAAGGATGAATTTTTGGCAGAGTTATGATGCTGACAAAATTCAAAGGCTATGCCAGCAGTCCGAATACAAATTTGTAAAACCTGTTGTCCTTTCTATGGGGAAGTAAGAGCATTTCTGTCCCTTCTCTTTCTCCCATGTATCAATTTCCTCTTTAACTTGCTCCATTTAACCAGGCAGGCATTATGCTTATTTTAAATATCTTAGAGAATCTGGACCCTTTTGGGGGGACTGTTGGAATATGCACGAGGCTACCAATGTTCAGATATGAATCTATAGAGAAGAGAGGTTAACCGCTGTTTCCGAGATAAGAATATTCTAACACTTTGTCTGCTTCTTACAGCCAGTTAGTGTGCATGGTCAATTGACGTTAAGGGTGCTTAAAAGACTAATCCAGGGATAGAAATTCGGAATGTGCTACAAACCTTGAACTGAAAAACTTTTTAAAAATCCGATTCTCTTCTCACCCGCGAGCCTGATTAGGCATTTCGGTGAATCGAACTGGCAAAATCATATCGCGATATGTCATTTCTATCCACATGGAGGAGCCAACATATCAGAGGGCGGAGCCATCGGAGCGAACTGTCTCGAAGAGAATGGATGCAGTACAACAAGAAATAAACATTTTTGACAACTATGTCAGCATAGACATAATTAATCGAGAATTTACTTGGAGCTGCGCGGGTTGTACAATTCACAAATTTAAATACTATAGGAGCGGAACTTCAATCTTCCATTGTACTGTGAAATCAACAAAGAGGGACAACTTCGCAGTGGTATACCTGATTTTGTTTAAGTGCTGAAAATTCAAGTGTCGCTACAAGGAATGTGAGTATTCGGAAACTACTGACTTAGCTTAAATGTTTGCTGCAGAGAGAAAGGGTACGCAAAGAGAAGACTGTCTCATAGGACAAGTGCACATTGGCAAATTGGATTTCTTCTAAACAAATCTCAAGTTAATCAGAGTAATCTCCTTAGCGAGTAGTGTGTTTGAATGTTACATGACTGGTAAGACGAAAGCCTTTCCACCTCGTAAACTGAATCCTTTTCTTCGACGAAGGAAGTAGACAGACTACGAAAGTTCGTTAACTGTATTTCGTAGAGTTGCTCCTGTTCAGAGTGTTTTTAATATGAAGGTCAACTAACCCATAAAAGTGTTCTGTACCAAATATGTTTTCGAATAATCATCTAAACGGTGTAATCCTGTAGGTTCTCATGCCCGTGCTCTCTTAGTTATGACTTCTTTGTTCATTGTTATTCATGTTCTCATTTCTCCTCGTCGACAGATGGTAGCGTACTTTTTTGTTTGTCTCGAGATACTCGCATTCTTTTTTCACTGTTAATTACGGCGGCAACCGAAATTGGCACGCTTTTGTGTGATGTTTTTTAGCTAGCTCGCTCATGCCTTAGAAGTTGCGCTGTTGGGTCCGACAAACTGTTCGATATGCATGCCACATTTAGCACCTAGACCAGCCCATGCAGGTAATGCAGAGATCGATCAACCCTGGTTTCAATCAACTATAAACGTCGTTGAAATTCTCTTTGATCAGTTGCAAACATCTGTTCAAAATTCCAAAAGATTAAACCATTTGTCCTCTTCCTTTTTGAAGGTCTATAGTCAGTGGTCGGCCTCTGGAAGTGTTAGCCAAAATTCTAAAATGGATTCTTGGTTAGAAAGAATTATTTAGGTAGGGTTGTAAGATTGATTATCATTCAAAATAAACCCATCTTATTTGGCACTGACCACAATGTTGGCTTTTGAATGCACTTCTTTTTAACACCCCGTAGAAACCACACTCGACAAAAATGACTTCTTAAGTAGCATGCTATTTCAACATTGATCTTCGATGTTCTTATTAATTCAAATGTATGTTGCGGCAAACGCTCACAATGATACTCTTGCCTGAACTCATTTTGGGAACGACAGAGCCTGTGGACTTCATAAAGTTTAGCTCCATGTTTACAACTGTAGTACACACGTAAATTATTGGATGAATCCATGCAATCTCCAAGCGTGCGAGGAAGCTAACAGGACAGACATTTCAAACCAAATTTCAAAGCATTCATTAAGGTAAACCAAGTAGTAAAAGACAAAAGTGGAATCTTTATATTTCTTGACCTTGATTTTACTGTCACAGTAAAGTGTGGCACACTTGATTGTATAAGGCAGATATAATTGCTTGAAGGTAATATGCGCCATGCACGTAGGCATCCGAGACGTTTTATCAAGAAAAGGCCGGTTTTCTTTCGATGACAGGTTCTTCTATCAAGGCTGAAGGCAAACCCAACGAGCCTATATGATTATATTCGCACATTTCATACTTAAAAAACCTTTATTGGGAACGAAATAAGCCAGAAAACGCACATAGGCAGAATCCTGTGACTGTAAGCTGAATGTAACCAACTACTTCGTCCCAAGCGCTACTCCGCCGGCTGAAATACATTGGGCGACCGATCTCATGAAATGTTTGCCAAAAGTCTAAAATTCGCTTTTAGTTAGGAAGGAGTACTTATGTGCGGCTGCAATATTGACTGCCATGCGACATAATCCTATGTTTGGGGGGGTGGTCAGGATGTTGGCTTTTTAATGATCCTCTTCTTGACCTCCCGTAGAAACCGCACTTAGTAAAATATGACCATCTAATTATTATGCATTTTTCACACTGATTTTCGATTCCCTTATAAATTCAAATAAGTTTTATAGAAAATATGGCTTTTTACTCACTTTGTCTCAAATTACGCCGTCTTTAAGTTTTGTATTCAAAGTAAGAGTACCTTTCAGTCTCGGCAAAGTTTCTCATCATGAGATTTTTTAAGACTCTGAAACGTGCATTTATACAGCATCGTACCTGTCCGTTTGTTGATGTTCCTCATGGAGTATACAACATAGTTCGCATACATTGCAAAAGTCTATAAAGCCTATGTATGGTATCTTCTCAAATACATAGAGGAGTAAAGGATTTTCCTCATCCGAAGTATACACATTGTAGACTGAAACCGCTAACTTTTAATGCAACGGCTGATATAGCTTAAAATTATTAGGGAATCGGA
Source organism: Spirometra erinaceieuropaei (assembly GCA_902702965.1). NCBI lineage: Eukaryota > Metazoa > Platyhelminthes > Cestoda > Diphyllobothriidea > Diphyllobothriidae > Spirometra > Spirometra erinaceieuropaei. The sequence continues at coordinate 726,694 of CACRXP010000072.1, forward strand.
GGACTCTTCCAAAATCCGCATATTTCCTTTTTCTGATATAAAATATGAAGACGACGCGATTTCCTACCAAAGGAGTAAAAAATCGAATTTTGTTAATGTTTCCCACAAAATACATTTGAATTAATAAGAACATCGGAAAATAATTTTAAAAAGGCATGCTACTTAAGCAGTCATTTTTACCCAGTGCAGTCTCTACGGGAGGTTGAAAAAGAGTGCATTCAAAACTCCACATCTTGGTCAGTCCGAAATAGCATGGGATTATTTTGAATGATAATCAATTTTACAACCCTGCCTAAGTAATCCTTTCTAACCAAGAATGCATTTCAGAATTTCGACGAAAGTTTCCTGAGATTGGTCACTGAATGTATGCTTTGTCGATTTATATAACCCACAAGAAATCGCTACATAGTTTGCTGGGACCAAAGACATTAAAAATGCATACATTCAACCTCTTTGCACTATGCTCGGTCTTTATCTCCGTAACTTACTAAGACATTTGTCTAGACAACAGTCTGTTTGCTCGAGGATTTATGATTTATGAACAATAGTTCATGTGACTCCCTTTTGCCACATGACGGAAATACTTTTGCAACTTTTGAAAAAAGCTTGACCCAGACTGTCGGTTGGGACTACTGAACGTTTGTAAGCCTGTTTATGGGCTGTTTACTTATCAAATTCAAAACGCACTTACATTCTAAGCGGTAGTTCTTGCTTATGTGATGCTTTAAGTCTGGCAAACACGAAACAAAGTCTTAGGCTAATTTTTCACTTCAGTGAACTGACTTTTTGCTATAAATTCTGCCTATAATAAGAGAAAAGTTACTAGTCGCGTAAGCATCTTCCTTTCGGTTCTGAGGCCTTTATGAGGATTTTGCTTTCAAGATGTCAATGGTAATTCTAGACACCGTATCCGTATAATAGGAATTATTTTCTTCTGAAAAATGAGCCTAACGTCTCACACACTTGCACGGTTTTCTTAAAGAAAACTCATAACTCAGTCAGGTCACATTCGTTCCCTAGATATTCAAAGCTAACGTTAGTCTTATCATCTTTAGAAACAGGAATTCTGAATGTACTACTAGGAGCTGTTTTTAATAACACTCTTTCTTCCCAATCGTTCGCTATTCCTGGAAGCATAAATTACGCCGGCGTTTAAAGGCTTAACCGAGCACCAACTTTTAAAGCAAACTTGAGAAAAAGCATGTTCTTAGTCACTACTAAGTGCTTATTATGTCGTCTCACTGGAACCAATTAAACCTTCCTCTTTTTTCTAGGAAAAAAAATATCTCAACAAGTATGAGTACTGCAATATAATGGGCACTTGTTATGCTGCGTAAAGTAGGTCAAAAAGCATCCCCAACATGCTTTTGTTAATTATCCAGACATAAATACTAACAATTTACAGAGTCGCTATTTACTTTCAAACCGAAAAGTCGTACATCGGGAAGGCAACTCACACCGCTCTTTCGTAGAAATAGAATGCCTTCAATCGAATAGGGAATGCTATAAGTAACCACTAGAGAGTTTCCATCTTTATCGGTTATACGCATTGATAATTACTTGCTAGTTACCGTGTGACTACCTGCGCGGTCTGTAAACTGAAACTTAACGACAAAACTTAAATGTTCATGTCCGTTCTGTAATTCGTGATGTGTAGTCCGAGCCACTCCGATGCAATTGAATATTCCCAATCTCAGTCGACATGCCATGGAATTGCAACTATGGGGTGGGCACGCATTCACTGATGCGGATTCGAACTTCGGCGTGCAGTCCAGAGCTTGTTTATTACTCGTTGATGACAACTACTGAGTTTTCTCAATATCTCTGTTTTGTTGACGAAACTCCTGTCGTCATACTTTTTCTCATGTGAATCAACGCAGATGGCTGGGAAGATTCTCAAGCCAAAGTCAACTTTCCACGGTATATTAATTATCTGTGTGATTATGCTTCAGGTACATCTGCAGCTTTTATAAGGCGTGTAAGTAGTTTAAAGGCACTATCACGTATTTAAATATAATCTCACCCACAACTAGTTGTGTTTAGTGACATGTTAGCCTGGCAGGAGTATTTCTTTTCCTTATCACTTACAGTCTGAACAAGTAAGCACTCTGAGGGAAAATGAACATGGAAGCCGTCTGAACACTGCTAGCGGAATTGGATAAAATAACTGACGATATATATCTGGAATTTGAAGCAAAAGGGGAAACTAAAATCATACAGCCAATTCCTACTTAGGTCACTTTTCCTCGTGAAAAGCACTCTTGTTTGAAAAATATTACTTCCCTGAGATGGCCGTGTGACCGCTAGTGTAAACATTTCGGACTCAAGTCCATCATCGAAGACATCAAAGATATGACAATTGAACCCGCAAGAATTGCAACATTTATGGAATATGGCTGCTGCGACACGGCCTACATAGCAAAATAAGCGACCCCAGCACACATCAGGATGGTTTTCTATGGTGGAAAAATTGCTTCCATGTGCGTCTCTCGGATCTATTACCATTATCTGGTACCGTCTTTGATAATAGGTTGCAGTGTCCCTGCGAAACATCAGACGAATTAAGTCCCCTTCCAAACAGTCGCGTCTCATTCGCCCTAACTTCTTTCTCGAAATTTTGCTTGAAAGTTGAACATCTGAAGAAGGAAGACCCTCATCTCTTCCAATGAACTGCATGTCAGGAAATGTGTGGCGTATAGCAGAGTACCCAGCCGTTAAAAAAAGCTGACGAAAATATGTAAGCGGTCTGTTATAAAGGAAACTAGAAAATGTATTTGCATTTATGACGAAAACTCAGCAGATTGGGTTGATCCTCGCAGTTGACCTATTTAACTTAATTAACATCCAGTGAGACAGCGCACCTGTCCTCCAAGGACAAGCACAATTCCTGTCTGTAACCCTTTCCTGCGGCTGCCTCTGATAATGGAATCGATTGAGAATTCGAAACAATTTCTTGTTCAAGTGATCGCATCTTCTTTTCAGAAAGTCTGAATCGCGTTCTATATTCGGAGCGGATCTCAGAGAACGTGAGCGTCTGCCATTCCAGAATCAGCAAACCATGGCCCTCGCAGCCTGGTGCACGCTGGTAGTTCTCTGACACCTGGCTCCATGCCAGTAGATGGGCTTGCGCTCCCTCTGGTTATACAGGTCGTGAGCACGGCTGTCCAGTCATTCTCCTCCTTCTGACCCGTTGTGGTGCTGTTGTTGGTTGAAATCCTGGTCACTTGTTGTTTGTACCAGGGAGTATGGAGTGGAGCTCCGAGTTTCGAGTCAGGTCGCATCAGCCACCTGCGACCTCTCCCACCTACGATCCTTCTGACTATGTCTTAACGCTGAACTCAGGTGGGGGAGGAGTAGAGAGTGCGGTAGACGCTGCAAATTTTACTCCCACTATGAGCTAATTCACGCGCAAGTCGCCGTGCCTGCCTTCAGCTTGGAGTGGAGCACACGGTGGAGATCGTCGGCAACGACGGTCAAACTGTCGTGTGTGTGTGTGTGGGATGTAGGGGTGTCTAGTGGTGTGTCCGCGTGACGGTCAGTTTGCAGTAGCGAGTGAAATAAAATCTGTCCAAAAAGTTAACATCAGGTGGTTCGGGTCTTAATGGGCTGGTCGCAAAGCATTAAATTACGTTATCTAGATGCACTGAAATATAAGCACTGGTGGGTGAATATAACCGCGTTCTACAACCCTTAATTAACATAAGATTCAGACGCGGAGTGTACTTTATCCAAGCTTGGTCCTAGCCAAGTTAAACCACCAATTACTTTGCAGGACCACAAATTTGTCAACTCCAAAACTGCGAAACAACCGAATTAAAAGATAACTCCAACCCTATCCTAATTAACCAACAAAGAGGGCTATCAGGCAGAACGTAAGCAAATGTTGAAGTGGAAACCGGCATGATGGTTAAACAGAGAATGACCACGGGCGCCCGAAACCACATGGCAAACGGCCCCCTCGAAGTAAAAAAAATAGTGCAGAAATCAAATAAGCTGCTGCGGGCTCCTATCGGCTGTTTAGAATTTTTGTGTGGTCGTGTAAAAGCCGTGGGTAATTTGCATTTCTGTTTAGACGCTTTACATAAACGTTAGGTTATTGATCATTTCGGGCGTGAAAAAGACGGAAAGTCTGCGAATGGTAGCACATGGAGAATGCGAAAGAAGAATACTTTTGGCTAGTTTTTAATCTAAATTTTGCCTGAGGCAGCGCAGGCACAATCCTCATGCTAGCACGACTTTTATTGGCTGTCTTGAGGTCGCTTCTTGCGACTGAACTGTGATTCACTGCCTCAAGGTCGTCTCTGTTGCGACACTTGTACGGCCGACAGTCCGCTGAGTTGGCATTGCAGGCCTGACAACGATGCGAAAGTCTGGTGAAGATCCAGGACAGGTGGATACGGACAGCTGCCAGCGAACAATTTAATGGCTAGTGTTCTGTCACCAGTGGGGCTGTTCATTTTCAGGTCAGCCAAAAGTCATAACCAGCTCATGCAATGCGTCCTATACTTCTTACATCTCGTTGATGTCGCTTGCGTGATATTCGATTCCATTTCGGTACGCTAAGCGAATGTTACGGCTACGCAAAGCACTGACGGCTGGCCGAGTGCATGAGCCAGAAGACAACAATTGGCGCCTTAGCAGTTCATGTTGAAATGAGCGGTGCGCCATGCGGCCTCGATTAACGACCCGTTTAATGGGCAGGCACATTTACACGGGCGTGCCCTTGCGCGTGAGCGCACGTTGAACTTGTAGACTTGCAACACATTAAAGAGCGCAGAGCGAAGTTAAAAGACAGCAGACAGGAAATCTTCGAGCCGGTTTGCGTGGTTATTGAACAAATGGCCAGGAAAGCGCTGGTATATGGGAACATGCGGAGATCCGGTCTGAAAATAAATTGTGGAGACATGGAAAGAGCATTTGGAGGTGAAAATACCTCCCTAAAGAAACGGAGGAGAACGAAATAAACACGAGATTCAGCAGTCTAGGTCGATAAGGTGTGACTTTATGCAGACTGCAGCAAGTTTACCGCATGGTAATTAAGAGTTGCCTCATAGCCAGAATTGCCTATTCCTCTACCTGGTATTGAAAGTCGGCTAAGAAATGTAGAAGCCCGCTGTGCCATGTAAAATCCAAGTACAAAAAACACTGTCCGACAAAGGTACGGTATTCGCCTGCCTTGCCCCTTTTCTCTTTTAAGGGGGGCATATCTTTTTCCTCGCTGATTTTCCTATGATCTCGTGAAATTTTCCTCTTGAACCATCTGTCAGGTACATAATGCTGCTTAATCCACATCGTCATCATTTACGTTTTACTGCTAATTGCAACAAAACTTATCTGCTGTTAATCGAGATCCGATCTTTAGAGTTACTGGTGTCTGCCTGAAGGTAGAACCAAACTGGATTAGTTTAATGAATTCTTTTTGCCCAAAGAAGTGGATGGCCACTGCGAAGCCCTTTGAATTTCTGGTTCTCATATTATATTTTCTGAAAATTTGACCACAGCTGTTCAGCAACAGGCGCATGACCTGGTTATAACTTCCAGTAATTTGGGACTACGAGAAGAAGAGGAGTTTCTCAACAGAAAAACTGCAGTGGCGGAATAAGATCTAAGCGCCAAACCCTACCCCAAATTCGTGTTGGGACTGTACTTGTTGAGTTACTGCAGCCACTTCAGTCAGCTGTGTGAAATAATCAATCCTCCTGATTCGTATGACCAGTCTGTTGTAGTCTGAACGGCGTTCTCGGTGAGATAACAGAGCATATCTTTAACAAAGAGACAAATAATGATTACAACGGACAGGTGGCGTAGCCTGTCATGAAATAGGGAACTTGGTCACTGGCACATGGATTTCGTTTGCGTCAGGCTCGAACTCATCATCAAACGCAGTGGCATGCAAGTTGCCGCATTTGAATTCGAAATTCAATTCGAGTCAGACGGCAGAGGCAGAGTCGATTCGTTAACCTCCCTGAATTCACATTAAATACAGCTGTGAGGACGAAATCATGGAACAGTCTTACCACCGCGGACCAGATAGAGTGCAATTCCAATTTCCAGATTAAGGAGCCGTCGCCAGCTAGGCACATCCCAAATGCAGACCGACAATACTCTGGATTGGAATCCACGGATTTTGGTGAAAAATTTAGATGCTTTATCATGGAGTCATGGACTCACGCGTCGTTGACTGCGGGATAGAATAAGCAGCT
>CACRXP010000072.1:733004-747841 GCA_902702965.1 Spirometra erinaceieuropaei
GTCGTCAACTATCACTTTAACTAAAATGGGCCTACTTTATTATATTCAGTAGACAATCGTGTTAGGCCGTCCAATAGTACATTTGCACAAACCAGTTTTGAACGTTGCCATTCGCGTCTTATCAGGTGATGCGAGCGCTGAAGCAAGAGGTTTATTGACCTGACGTACCGGATTCTCACTCGAACCCATGATCAGAGACAGTCGCAAATAAGGAGGCATAAGGAATGCAGCATTTATAGGCGGCAGTCGCAACGGCACCACATGCCTAACATAACTAACAGATCCCGCATTCATCACTCGGGTCGTAACTGATGCGATGATGATTTTTTAATCGGCACCCGAGTTGTTAACTGTCGATATGAAATCATGGTCGTGGATTCTCAAGCAGCTCACGGCTCATGCGGTTGTCGCCGCTTGTGAGAATTTCGGCCTCATCAAAAGTGAAGGCGTGGCCGGATCACAACGAAAGATGCTGTCTCGCAGGCGGCGACAAACGCATGAGCCGTGAGCTGCTTGAATCATGGTTCTCCAGACCCCAGTCTATCAACAAGCATACTGCCCTCCAGTCCCCATATTCCGTGGTGGGAAGAGAGGTTGGCCATACAGGGAGACGCGGGCGACCGACAACTCCAATGACAGCGAGCCAAATGGCTGAGTAATTATCATGCCAAGAATCTAATCACATCATCATCATCATCATCATCATCATCATCATCATCATCATCATCTTCTTCTTCTTCTTCTTCTTCTGAACTGTTTTCTGGTACTCGCCTTTTCGTTTCTGTTGGTATTCACGTTTTATTCCTACAAGCACGATTCTCTAGAGACACTGGGCTCACCATTATAGCTCTGTTGTCATTCATACTCAGTACAAATAGTTTCCGTTTTTCGGGACTTCAACGATTAACTAACACTGCTCATCTATGTATGCTGGGAATGTGTTCATCGATCGGGCTACATGAGCGGCTCATCTTATGCCTTGGAGCTCAATGCAGAGCCCTCGCAGGCAGTTGCACAGCGACCAAAATATATGCTGGAGGGAGTTTAGGCAAAGACAAGGCAGACAGGGATAATCATTCCCGGCTTATTAGCCGTCGTCAGTTAGCCTTACTCACATCCGGATTTTGTCGCGCTTGTTCAGTCAACTTTCGGAACCATCACTGCAGTCCTTGGATTGGTTTTCACTGATAAATCCCTGTTGTTTGCACTTAGTTCCACGTCACCACATTGTAAGTAATTTGTCATCGTCTTAATGGGATAGTAATATCGTAAAAAATAAGTAACTGATGCGTTGTGGCGCGGAGGAACTGGAAGATAGTGTACAATGCTGTGTTACCTATGGATTTCTTGTCATAATGATGTATTCATTCAACCTGTCAGCCGAACCATTACGCCCAGAATGCTATTAATTCCTTTTCCTTTCTATGTTTTTTTCAGCGCATGTATAGGTCTAAATGCGTGAATCATAGCAAATCTACTTAAAAAACCAGATCGAGCCTATGCTCGTCAGCTCATGTTTTCATGAGCAATCATGACAAACCAAAATCATATACTACGTAGCCTTGGAAATCTTCTAAGCATATCGTACAAAACGCTATCCGCCAATTCCCCCCACCCCACAGTTCTCCAAACCTTTTGCATTCCGTTTTTTTAACGACATAACCACAGCTACGTGCATTTATACTCTGAGAACCACCAGGTATAGGTAGCGCACTTCCGAGCAGAATCCTAGTGACCAATGTACAATCACTAAGCGTGTGTCGGTGTAATTCTAACAATGTATAAATTAATCCAGTGGCTGGGAGGAATCAGCGTCCGGCATACGAAAGACGCGCAAAGAAACAAAGATCTATTTTAAAATGCTGTTTACTGCCCGATGTTAACAGTCACAGAGGTTCCCTTAGCCATCCGAATATCGAAACTCCTTTCAGACGCAGTCAAAAATGGTATCCCTACTTGGGCAGGAGAATTCAACAACGTGTATTGTCAAGCAGGCTGGATTATAGTAAACGCCGTCAACCCGCGCAGTGACCAAAGCGTCACCATGCGTTTTTACTCAACTATAAACAAAGGGCCGCTGCTTTCCATGTGGACAAGCCGGCTTTTATTCACCCTCTCCCCCAGCATATCACATCAGTGACGTAAACTGTCGTAGTGCCGCCGCAAGATTTGGTCGGTTAGGCACGAGAATAGGAAACCCCTACCCTGGCAGCCTCCTCTTAGTTTCCATAGGCATTAGGGTCGGTATTGAGGTTAGAGTTTGGGTGGGGATGAGGTTAACTTTAGGGCTAGAGTTAGGCTTAGGGTGAGGATTAGAACTGGGGAATATTTACCCTCCTTGCAGTTTAACGCAAGGCCACATTACCGGGGACGAGGTGTTCAAATTCCCGTATCCTACCGATTTGCCATTCTAAAACTGTTTCTTAGACAGATTTCAATAAAAGCCAGACAATCTTACGGATTCCAGCATTTAATGTTAACGCCTTTTTGTTCTGAGGCGTTGTTGTTTTCCTTCTTATGATTCCAGCTTAATGTAGTTGTTAGTGTTCTAACGGCCATCGTGCCTATCGAACTTCGAGATTGCGCATAACAGCCCGAAAATTGGCAGCATACAGTATGGCAGATAGAAGAGTGAGTGCCTCACTTCAGGTAGTGGACAAACGACTTCTCTGTCTTCGTGAAACATTTTTTCAAGCAATCTCATAAAGGTGCTAGGGCCACGACAGTTTTTTTAGCACTGCGTTTGTCTCTCTAACGTAGACGCCTATCCTGTCTTTTTATGAACAGCCAAGACTTTCCATTTCGACTGCCAGGGAGCAACACTTTTAAAACATGAGCGAGGGCGTGAGTTCTGTTCAATCTTCTGATCAGAAACTGGATAATAAAAATGCCCTTGTGTGTCTTTTACTCAGTGAAATATAACACGCATGCAGTAGACACACTACAGTGCACACCAAAATGTAACTTGAGCGTAAGGCTATACGCCTAGACTGCTCTCTTAGAAGAGTTAGGAGGTGTTACGTGATGCATTACTGAAGGAATCGGGATAAGAATTGATTTCCAAGTCCTCACCTAGCACCCGTTTCACAAAACAAAGAATAAACTTTTCTTTATATAATTTGAGACTAGGATTTGTAGATCCCAACATTTCACAGTAAACAATTCGTTTTCTGTGGAGGCGCGGCTACGAAGGCAGGTTAGGATGTCCAGTCTCTCTCTCTATCTCTCCCCCCTCTCTCGCTCTCACACTCACACACGCATTCAGTCTTTTCCGGTCTAACCAGAGGCTCGTCGTCCGGCTGGACGTCTTCGCTTGCATCGGTCGGTAACCGCCGGCGTCGTGCCAATCCTAAGGTCACCACCAGCCCGTAAGGTCACAGTATGCTGACCGGCACCAAGGGCTGTCGGGGACGGCAGGAAGTAGTCGCAGCAAAAGACCCCAGTAATTCTAATGTCCATTGATTGATTGGCCAATAAGTTCAAATAGTAAGAGAACACAAGATGGTGGGTTGTAATTTGACCGACTAGAGGACAGGAACGGGCCAGAGGTTGGTGCGGGTAACTTAATGTGCTTTATTTAAAGGTACGAATGAAATACTGCCACAGAAAGGCGGCTTTATATGTGAAACGTTGGAAAAATCAACCTGGCATTTTTACGGTTGCCGTAGCAGTCACTGGAATAAAGTCGAGAGGTGGGGAAGATGGACGTTTTTAACCGGAAAATCCATCACCACGACCCGCATTCTGGTCATTGCGTCCTGCCGGAGGCAGGCCCATAGTTGGTATCCATCGTAGGCTTAACTGAAGCGCATCTCCAGACCATCAATCAACTTTCTGTTGTCTTGCTAGGCTGAGAGGGCTCCAAGTGTAGCAAGACTGTGCGCATGAGTCATTCACACGCCATGTGTCGCGCCCGAGCGGCGTGGCAGCACGTCACAGTCCTCGTCGCCTGCACTCCAATAGCCTGGACTAGCAGAAAGTGCGGCGTGCTACGGTGACTCATATGTTTATAACCGGCTTTTCAGACGAACCTTAAATTTAACATGTGACGGCGTCTAATATTTCGTTGAGCCCCTAGGCGGCTGGGCTTCGGCCAACATGAACTGGAGGCGGAAAGAACGAGCTTTAACTTGTGCTTAGGCTTCGGGAACATCTTGCGTGGTCACCCGTCAGGAGACGAACATTTATGCCGAATAAAGCGTGTCTGATGTAGCCAAAAGAAATTTCTTCGATTCTTGCGAGAGGGCATATATGTGTAAATTGTAGGTCCACCCACTAAAAAGTGGACTAGACCGCTGTGCACAGATAGCGTTCGTCACACGCTGACTTGCAATTCATTTCGATCTCAACCAATTGGCTATTTCTACTCCTGGGCGGAAAGAACTTGTCCTTTAACTTTTTGGCGGCCGTGTGCCACAGTGGTTAATAGAGTTCGACGTTTGGTACCATTTAGCGATAATCGTATCTTGACTAGGCGGACTGTGTATGCGTGTTTATAATCACATAAACCAACGTTGCTGTCTATGATGATAGTTTTATTTATTTTTAAGCGTCCAGAAAGCATTATCCAAATAAATTTGAGGCAGAGTCAATAGGTAAAATAAGATAAGGCAGAGCCGATAAGTAAATAGAAGGCGAAGCTAAGTGGATAATCAGGACAGGCGCATAGTCGGGCAAGGTGCTGTCAGACCGAGTCGAACTGTTAACCTCCTGATTTCACTCAGGCTGCTCCCAGTTGAGCATTTGGTTACACAAATCCTTCCCCGGCGAAAAGTCGATATTCCCCTATTTCAGACTCGCACTGCGAGTCAATCGTAGTCTTGCATAAGCCGTCCGGTTGTGGCGCCCATCGTCATCGTCACCAGCATCGTGGGATTTCTGAGGAAGGACTGGATATTTGTGGTCCAGGTTCTCACTTCCGGGTCTATGGGCTGTCTTTGAGTGCATATTTGTCGGGCTTAACTTTCAGCGAAATGATTTAGTATACGCTGGACGCAATTCGCAGAGATATGCAATGAAAACGCAAACAATTCTAGAACGATGAATGCCGTCTGTTTTGACTTTCATATTGTCTTTTCTAACTCAGACGTTCGTTGGGACATCTGTTTCTCCATCTCTGCTTTGGATTAAACATTTTCACGAGTAGAACCGTTGTCGAAGGATGAAAGCCGACATCGTGAATTTCCACCAAATCAAAAAAACAGCGACATAGGGATTCATAGGAGAACCGTTACTACAGCAAAGGAGCGCGCAAGCGGTTCAGGAAGTAGCGGCGGTAGTCGTTCAGCCAAACAGGTAGCCAGACGTTGGCGTCGTCTTGCCACAATGTGAGGTGCATATGTACGCCTGAAGTTTGTCTGGCTGTGGCCACTCGTTGAAGGCAAAAATATCGACCGGTATCGCGATGACAGCAGGCGGAACTCCGAGCCACATGCGTCGAGTCAGTGAACTGGCAAGGAGTGTTCGGCCGCTGTCGCCACGTCGAACAGACGAGCGACACAGAACCGAGATATGAACTTAGGGCTCAGTGTTCCACCGACTATGCTGCAAACTCACGCTATGTCTCTATGACAGTTTATATTACAGGCCATGTAAAAGAATCAAGTAACGTGAAACATAATCAGGTTGGGTTAAGTAATGCTGTTGTTCTGCTTTGGCTTGGCTTCAAGTTCTGGGCCTTCCGGCCCAAATCTAGGATATGGCTAAATGAAGCTGGTCAGTAAGTCAGGAGTTTTTATTTAAGTCTCCATTCAGTTGGTCAATAATAAATCTGACTCGTAATGCGTGCTTAGCCGTCATTTACACATAGAGGAAGTTCGCAGTTTGGTACTTTGACGGTATTGAGCCGTACAGACCTGTCTCTTAGACCTGCGTGTGAGTTTGGGTGGGACTCTCCTTGCAGAACTACCCGCATATACAGTCCTCATTCACTATTACCATGATCCTAGGTTTGGCTGGCGCAGTGACTAACACCGTCTCTGTCCAATGGCTTCTGTCCCTAGGCGTAAAAATCAACGGCGTCAATTGCCTTGGCCTCCGTTTCGTTGGCAGATACTGTTGTTTCAGGCAATTTGCGTGAGTCCCTTTACAGACTCTTGGGACAACCTAGAGCCGGCACATGTTGTCAGGACCTGAGGTCAGATGAGATGTCCTGGTAGACAGTTTAGCAAGCTTTGCAGGTGGGGGCAGCCGAAGGGAGGAGGACGTCGGCTTGAAGCAGGAAGAACTAAGGCCTTTTTTGTCTTCCCTCCCATAGAAAGACGTGAGTAGTTCTCATAGAGCAATCAATCCTGAGATAACTGCGTGTCCCATTGTCCGTCATGCCATGCATATCTTTGAGTGAGCATCAAAACAGGTCGGACAGTAATCGTTGAGCAAACGTAAGAGATCTGGGTCGACAATCTGAGAAATGTGTAGGACTCACCGGATCACAGGAATGGCATAGCCAACTTTTCGGAGGGCTTTGCCGGCTCTCCACTACTAAAAGGTTTTATGCAAAAATCGACCGGAATTTTAAATGAACGGTGGAATTAGTCGACCGTTGTAACGATGGAGACCGCAAATACGTTGGGGAAACCGGGCAGAAATCGCAGACTTACCTAAACGAACACAAACTGCCAACTCGAAGACTAGACAAGAACTCACATCTGAGAAAGTGGCCACATCTGTAGCTTTCAAAAAGCAACCTGCGGCCTATAAAGTCCCTCGCCGCTACGTACGCCATGACCAGGACAAGACGGTCATAAGGAACCTAAAAATACCGAGCAAACATGGCTGTCGACTTATCCGCCCGAAAGGGGAACACGAGTGCAACCGATCCCCATTGAGGTGATGACACAACGCAGGAGGCCGCCAAGATTCACAAACAATGGCCGGAAGTCCAAGACGACAAAAAAGACAAAAATCGATCAGTCCAAGGCCAACGAGTTTGGCCTTTTATTTAAAATTCCGGCCGATCGTTTGCATAAAGCTCTTTAACGATGCCCCTGAGCAAACAGGCGCTAGAACGGAATCCGCAAGTGTGAGCGGGGTTGTGAAAGTCAACTAAATGCCAACATTGGAGAGTGTGCTAGGCCGAACTGGCGGTTCACTCCGGGCCATTTGCGATCCATGCCATTCCCTCTTCTCATGCCGTGGTATAAAATCCTGGTCGGTGTACGCTGTGGACCAAGGAGTGTGGTGGCACGTCTAGGTGCAGGTCTGGCCCTGTCAGTCACCTGCTTCCCCTCCGACCTCCGCTTTTCTTGACTCTGTCTTCACACCGTGTCCAGGTGGGGAGGAGAGAGTGCGGTAGATGCTGCGTAAGTCCACCATCATTACAAACTAACCCACGCCTTAGTCACCGTGTCTGCTCTCACCGTGCTGTGGAGCACACGATGGATAGCATCGGCAACGACGGTCGAGCCAGACATGGGAAAGCTTACCCTACTTCTAGCCTAAACACGTGCTACGACACAAAGTAGCGATTTTGTATCAACTCTGTTATGCTGTGGTTAAGTAGAAGACTCAAATTTGCTGACAAACTTAAGACAAGGCTTTGAACAGTCATCTTCTTACCCGCTGTGGTTTTGCTCTTCAAAAAGAAAGCAGACTTTTGGCACCTGACAGAACGTAGTGACAGCCGAATTTGAACCGAGAGGTTAAATTCGGCGACAGTGCATCGGTTACAGTAAAATCTTGTTACGGACGCAGAGGGAAAGAACGAGCTGCAGAAAGCTGGAAATCTAAATTTTAATTGGTGCGGGCGATCATGAGGTAACCAGACGATCTCCAAAAACTTTTGCGTGAAAGGCCACGTCCCATGCTCCCTTCTTTCCGGCGAGACCGATGGGGGCGAGAAAAGTGGATAGAAACTTTGCTTCCGGCCCAAGATTGTTGGCTTTATCAGCATTTTGGCCTGTCTGAGGCGAAATCGACGGATGCGTTGGTCTACGCATCTCATGAAGTGTTAACTGAAATTCCGAACCGTGTTTCCAATTCGAAAAGACTACCTTAGTATGATTATAATATTCATTATAATGTCGCATTATGTGAAGATATTCCAGTCACGTCGGGGTACCGGCTTTTCAATGAGCGTCGTATCAACCGCTTGCATAAACTATATCCCTCAAACAGGTGACTGCTCATGTAGTATACATTTTTGTTATTGATTTTTAATACCCTTATTACTCGGCGTCACAACCCCCTGATGACAGGGATGTGTACTCCCCGTACACCACTTACAAACACCACTCACAGCCGATATTAATCCCCTTGCCCCAATGATTATAACATGTCAACCTCGTCGTGCGGTTGGTGTAGGAACGATCTGTGTTAATGGCCACTGAGTCACTTATATACCCTGTAAACTTTTCATTTTTTTCAATTTCTATGTAACTATATTGACCTGATAATAAGTTACCGGAAATACGTGTCACCCATTTGGTGGCAAATTACGTCTAGTTCGAATTTTACACTTGAAGGAAGAGTACCTTTCGGTTTTAGAAATCTCTCTCAATTCCTGATTCAGCATTTCAAAACTACAAGCTGTATACTTTTCGCGCAAGGAGAAGGATACACTTCTGTATACCCTTATGGAGAGGACAAATATGGCTCATAAAATTTTGTGATAAATCTAGACTACGCTGCCCACCTTATAAGCAGCATTAACGAATGTGCTGATGCGGTGCTGTGTGATTGGACATTTCACGGTCTTAAAAAATCTCATAATTAGAAGCCTTTTTAAAACCGACAGGTACTCTTTCTCCAAGTATAAAAATTTGAAGAAGGCGCAAATGACTACCAAATGACGATTTTTGTACATATTTTCCGTAAAATATATTTGTATTTATAAGGGTATTAAAAATCAATGGTAATGATTCATGCTAAGTAAATAGTAATTTTGACGGAGTGCAGTTTACGCAGGCGGTCGATAAGGTGCCCGATCGGAAGCCGGCACTCTGACGTGACCGGAATATCTTAACATCATGTGAGATGACAGCCCTATCTAAGTAATATTTCCGAATTGAAAACTCATTTCAGAATTTCAGTTAAAATCTCATGACATGCACTGTAGTGTTGAATTTACCCAGACGATTACCTACCCAAAAATTTGTAAGTTTATAGCCACTGCGACAGACAAACGAGTTTGACCCGTAATTATGGCTGATCATAAATAGTCGTACGTTATTTCCATCAGAGACTCAGTGATTACGGACTCGAAACTTATTCTCTAACCTTACTTCCTGCCTAATTGAAGCCCGCATTTTATCCTATTTTTACCTTTTGTTTTATCAACCCCTGCCTTATCTCCATTTCTTCCTCCTCCCTTTCTGTTTTTTTCTTGTTTCACCATCTTATCAATCTCCCCCGTCTCCTTCCCCCTTCCCTTTTCCCTCCTTCTCACCTTCATTTTGATTCCAGATATCTCCTTATTCGAGGTGTGACCTGACAAGGACAGAGAAAAATGATCATTTTAGGCTTATTATTTGTTACCACAATGTCACACCCTAGTGACCTGAAAGGAACACTCGGCAAGACAGCCTGCATTCGGTTAAGGTCCAACGCGCAAATCGCCGCTGCAGCGGTAAGCGTTAAGCCACGTGCGGGTGGCACTCATCGATTTGAACTTTCCGCGGGGCGGACTATGAGCCATCCATCTCTTTCAGGCACGAAGCCTTTGAAAGTCGTCGAAAAGCGGTGGGCAGTTAATAATCGAAAGTTTCGGAGTTGTATCGACCGACAGGCCAGGCTGCAGTCGAACGCGTCTATTTCGCCCCCACAATCGGGCCAGCGCGATAAAGCGATTTCTTTCTTTCTTTCTTCTTCTTCTTCTTCTTCTTCTTCTTCTTCTTCTTCTTCTTCTTCTTCTTCTTCTTCTTCTTCTTCTTCTTCTTCTTCTTCTTCTTCTTCTTCTTCTTATTCTTTTTCTTCTTCTTCTTCTTCCTCCTCCTCCTCCTCCTCCTCCTCCTCCTCCTCCTCCTCTTCTTCTTCTTCTTCTTCTTAACCTCATCCTCACCATTCGTCTCTCTCTTCTCATCCTTTATAGTTATTATGAAAAACTTAAAACTGTTCTTTTTATCGCCTCTTCAGACTTCGAGCTAGATCCCCTCTTGTTTTCTATTAACCCCAGTTATCGAATGTCCATTATTACGGCCTCTCTTAAGGAGATAGAATACGAGAGTGAACACAATATTTTCGATCCTCTTTCGGATAATTTCAACACTTCCAGTGCGTGACCCAACCCATGAAATGTGTCGAAATTTAAGAATGATTGCCAATCACTCGCAAACCGACACTATTTCATGAGACAAATGGCTATGTTAATTAAGTACAAGTTTAAAAGAATTAAAAACGTAACAGAAATATTATAGGCAGTGTTGCGTTGTACAGAAATGTCGATTTATTTTTAAAAGCGCGATATCCCGAGAACGTCAGAAATGGCTCTAATTTAGTAAACTTCCTTTTTAGATGCATAGAATGTATTCTCATACCAAACACGTAGTAAATAGGAAAGTAGACATAAAATCACGTCTAATAACAGCGTTTCATTGATGTTTGCATATCAAAATCGTTTAATAAGGAGTGTGACTTCATATATGACGGTTTGTCAACTGTCTACATTCTGGGTTTAGATTACAAAACAGTTTTCCTGTGTTTCATAATTTCATTAACGATGTAAAGTTAAATGAGATGGGGTTCAACAAGAGAAACTGGATTCTGCTTGATTCCACCGACGGGGACGTCGTAGAAACAAAAGTTTTCATAAGGTGATATGCCATGAGGCCGGTCGGTGCCTAATAAATTTAAATAGAACTGACAGACGCGATCGTACACATACTACGGAACGAGCATGTTCCGTAACCTGATCGGCGAGCGCCCACTGTCATAATTGATATTCCCGATCACAACCGACAGGACAACGGGCCCGTGGCTCAATGGTAGAGCGTCAAACTCCATGACCAAAGATCCCGGGTTCGAATCTCAAGTGATCCACACTTGGGGTTGGGTATGACTGGCTGATGACGGCTAATAAGCCAGAAATGGCCATTCCGGCCTCCCTTGTCTTTGTCGGCTCCATCTCATCTATGTCTACTACTAGTCGCTGTGCGACTGCCTGCGAGGGTTTAAGTATGAGCCCCAAGGCACAACGGAACGAGCATGTTCCGTAACCTGATCGGCGAGCGCCCACTGTCATAATACTATTTTGTGTTTATAGAGAGAACTTTTCTCCCGTTAAACTAATTTATACTCTTCTTTCGTTTTGGACTACGTTGAGTTTCAGATCGGCCTCGAAATATTGCTGAATACTTCATGATTTTCAGTGTTTTCACCCGATTGTCCATAAAGACAGATTCTGAATTACCTGTCTGTTGAGAACTTTAAAAGAAGATTGTTCTTGAAGGCATTTACCGAATGACGGAGTGTTTAGGCGCTCCTTTTCACGAAGATGGTTGTTTGGGTCATATTTGGAGACTCATTCAAAAATCAAACTTTATTTTCGGGAAGAACGACTGTCCACAACGAAAGTCACCAACGAACATGCCTTGGATCAGTTAGAAAACTTTCCTTAATAGGCTACCTCTTTAGGGAGTGCTTTATTACTGCACTCCGTCGACGGATCTCTGTGTACTTTGCCATTTTGCACGGCGAGGCCAAGTAAAATTTGACACTCTTGACGGTTTCTTTCGCGTTCCTAAGCAATACTAATATTTTCCTGCCGTAAACGCAAAAAGATGCCTTCCTCTATACATTGAGGCCATTTCCACTGTTTTTGCTCGCTTTTAGACTCCGTTCTTCGAGTATGAATTCACAGCAGCGTGGCCATATAAATACTGATATTTTGCTGAAACTATAAATGTTTTACAAGCTCTATTTCTGAATAGGATATGCACAGAAACTGAAGTACACGACATTTTTTGTTTTATATGTTTAAAGCTAGAAATGACCATTCCGTGGTGGTCACCTATGTAACATCAGGTGTAATTTTCCAAATGACAAAATATTTCAGCCCACTTAAACGAAGGAATCTCTATCTGCGTTATTATTGCACCTTGGGGTACCAATTCGCACAGATCTGCTAATTTGATATAAAGGAATTGATAAAACATCTGGTTTTCTTAAAATAAACTTTTTGTTAGGAGATTGATAACCATGGTCAACATCGGACATGAAATAAAATTTCTAGTCCGGCGAAATCTATTTATTAAAATTCTCGCGGGTAAATTATCCTTTCAATGAAAAAGTCACTCAGATGCGTAACTGGAGTCTAGGACATGTATTAGCATAGGAAATTGCACGAATATAAACCAACGTCCATTTTCGCTAAAATCTGCTGATATTTCAATTGATATAATTACGCAAACACAATTTCTGAACAAAAGAGGACATTTTATTGAAAGATGTGGGTGAGCGAACAAAATGCGCCACGCTAAAGGCGTCCAAAAATTCTCTAACCAGTTTCCGTTATCATATTTCATGAGATAGGTCACGTACCTTATGGGTTTTAACAGATTTTAATAATTCATCTGATCATAATTTTAAAAAACTCTGCGCCCTTAGTGTGATTCATACACACGACAGTAAGCGCAAAGTTTGAGTGAAGACAACGCTCTAACCGCCTGAGCTATGATGCCATGATCGGGGGCTGAGAGTTTAATCACATCCGTGCAACATTTCCTTGTCCATCATACTGTGGTCTGCTACTGGAAGCTCATTATGTTTTCGGTATATTTTGCAAGAACCTCCGTTTTCAGATTAGCAAAACGCAGAAACCTCCTGGGCCACTTTTTCTGGAAGAACATTTGAGTCTTTTCCATCTCGAGTCTTTCATCCTTCGATTCGCATGTCTGTAAACCCAGATAAATGTGCATGATTATTTGGTCATCGAAGAAACCCACAGCAACACTTTTTGAGACCGAAAACTAGCTGGACTCTTTTTCTAAAGTAAAACATCTAATTTAAAGAACCATCCGAGATAGCAAATATGCAGTGAAAGCGTATACAGCAAAAAAGCATAAATAACACGAAAAGGCCCTGTTGCCTTAGTGAGAACAATTGACCGGCACTTTCCTTCGAATGATTCAAGAATTTAATAATAACCAAGGGACGACGAAACGTACCAGTTCACAAGGCATACCTGTGTCGTGCAGGTGGAGAAATGAGTCGTTTGAAGAATTTTCCTCATTCAATGCAGATCATTTTTAACTCAACAGTGGTATAACGTCATGAAATGACAAGTAAAGGCCGTAGTCCACGAACAGTTAAGGAAACGAATAGCGGGAGATGCAAAAGACATGCCAATAGAAACAGTAACACTAGTACTGACGGAAAAACTAGTCGCCTTTGCATTAGTAATGTCACAATCCCAAGCCGTAATTCTAGTAGTGTGATCGCAAAAGTAGCGTTAGTATGATCGCATTTCTTAAGGTTTCTTAATGGCTCCATCGGAAACCATGCTTATTTCCCTTTTAACATAGCAGAAGGTTCTACTGTCTCAAATGAATTTTTATACAAATCATGCTTTCCGCGACTTACCCTGGATTTCGCTCACTGTGCAATCTCCTAATCGAAAATATGGAAAATGAAACAAAAGGGGTGGAAATGGAGTAAATAAATGGAATGAAAAAGGGTGAAAATAAAGAGTGCAGACGAAAAAAAGGCGGAGGAAGAAGAACGACGGGGAAGCGAAATATGATAGGGAGAAGGGACAGGAAGGGAGTAATAAATTCCTTCAGGCTTTGTTTTACAGTAAGATTGCATGTGTGCCCTACTTGCAACAACAAGTACTCCTACAACTGTTACTACCACGACTACTTCTACTGTTGCCACTACTAATACTACTATCATTATTGAAGTCACCCTCTTCCTTAGGCTGGAAGTTGCTGATGAAACTATTTTCTGTCAAATCAAACTTGTCTCAGCCGGCCGCCCAGAAGTATTTGAGTTGGTACAGCGCTTTTTATCTGAGTTAGCGGAAGGGACAGTAGGCAACAATTTGGGCTCCTCTATCAACTAAAAGCCTAAAATGCACGCACTAACCGACCTTGTTTACGTTTTGCAACAGTTCGTAATGTCGTTATAAAGGTCGCCATGTTCCCCATCTGCCTATGTTCACACTCTTGGTGAAGCGTTTACCAAAGTGGTAGGTTCGGTAATGCGCTTCGGCCAAGTGCCGAAAACAGCGAGCGCACCACGAAGATGGAATCATTACACTCTGACCTGAGAGGAAACAAGCCTTTACGTCGACAGTTTGAAAAAATGAGTCTCACGCGTCGGCATTACCCTGTTTTGATAGGCAAAAGTTAATTGGAAGGGAATTTCTGGGGAGTTCTTTTGAAATGCAACTGACGAATGCAAATATACTTACAATTCGCAAGTGCATTTAAAAACTACAGTCCCTTTGCCTAAAAAATGCCTTTACTGTCTATGTGAACACAAACTCAGATGACGCGTACACCCTCATAAGAGAAATACAGCCTGAGCTGGTTAGTTAGATTGAAATATTGTACAACACTCACAGCAAATCTCAAAACAAATTGGTTGGGGCACACCTACCTTAAACATAAAAGATCTTTTGTGCAAATAGCCTGCAACGCAGTTTCTCTAAACTTTACGGTATAAGGCTCTAGATGGTGCCGAAAAGAGATTCTTCTATGTAGGCGGGAGTTAGCAGATCAGTTTACCTAGCGTGCTCGTCTAATTGCCCTTAGGGCACAATCTAGAGCCTTAACAGGCTGTCGCATAGCGAGCAAGAAGAAGCACTGGCAAAAGCATGTGAGACAGGAATGGCCATTTCCGGCTTATTAGCCGTCATCAGCCAGTTACATAAAAATTCAGTTTGCGTCGTTCCGTAAACC
>CACRXP010000072.1:754879-770302 GCA_902702965.1 Spirometra erinaceieuropaei
AGGTTGTTTTTATACTATACCGAAGTCTCAACCAATACGGGAATTCGGCAGCCTCAGGGTTCTGTACAGAATTAGTCTCTCATTCTGGGATCATCTGTCCCCCCTGTTAACTGAGATTTCATCTAACGTTTGTGGTGCGTCAGGCACATCCATTACTTTGGCCTTTTCCTCACTTCTATATCTAGAAGGAATTTTTTTCAGGAAACTGCTCTGCCTCTCGTATGGCATCGTGGCTGTTTCATTATACACGGCTTCCCTCTTTGGTAAGGAATTTCCCACAATCAACGACCACGATCCAACAGCGACACGTCCAGGCTTTGTTGAGGACAAGTTCTACTACACTTCATCGTGTATACAGAGAAGACGGACAAACTGATTTTTCACAGTGAACGAGTAGGCATAAAAAATGCTGTTTGGTCGTTGCAGGGCAGAAAGCCGGAATAGCAACGGATTACTAGTGCTGGAAGTATGTGCAGAACACATCTTGTTCATCAGCAATGCCTGTTGTGTTTCCGACTGCGTTGGTTTAAAATTGATTACATCACTGACAACCAGTGAATTATCCACTCGACACTATGTGATACTGCTGGCACTTTTTATAACAAGCAGTGTTTGCAGCAATCAGTGATCGACGTCAAGTATCGGATTGATGGGGACATATTGAACACACGCCGAATGTAAACTGTCACGAAAATCTCGACGGTCAGTATAAGCGATTTCTTTGCTGAAAATTGCGCACTGAAATCCACGATTAAATTGAATGTACTCTGAGGCCAGAAGCTCTTCGCCCCCAAACGTGCTATCTTCTAACTAGCAATCGGCACGGAGGAAACAGTTTTCGTGCATTAATCGACACTAACCGTGGAATGTACATAATCTTAAATTGTTATCATTGGAAATCACCTCACCTCCATGAACCGGTTTCTTATCTTAGAAGTATCCTCCGAAGAATCACCGATATCAAAGGCGATTTTACAACACGAATTTTCAGCTTCATCCAAACGCTAGGCAAGCTCTAGTTCTGTGCATGGAAACTTCGGAGCACTCTAATCGACATCGCACTAAACGTGAACATAGCGTAATCTTGACAACGCTGCTCTACGATGCGCAGATCTCGACGATTTACCGAAAACTAAACGAAACCGTTTCGAGAGAAAGGTAGTGATGATGCGGCAAGAGCACATTCCGACCACGCTTAGCGCTATTTTCAATGCTGAAGGGAATTCAACTTCGATGATACGGCCACGTCATTAGGATAGATGAACGCCTGCCAAATCAACTCTGTGCTAGTCGTCAAGGCATCCAAAAGCGGCTGTAAAAGGACATCTCAAGAAACTTGTTGAGATGCCTTGCCGTTAACGAAGTTAATTGGCAAACCCCTGCGCAAGGTCATTAGGCCTGAATATCTGCCGTAGGATCTGGAGCAGACCCCTCAGAAAAAATTTTATACAAGAGTCCAAGGCACACCAGAACTGAACTTCCAAATTTCAACGCCCCCCAATGTCCAACTCCTACCGACATGTTCGCACCGCCAGCGCGCCTTCAATGTCCGGATCGGCCCTGTTGGGTACTTAAGCATCTATTTCAATTGTCACTCCCAACTCATCCACCGTTCCATAGAGTACCAACGCCACTGATGAAACCGTATTTTCCAATCACGCCTCGATTTTGTCAAACACCGCAGTCATCGCAACCCCGTCGCCGCCTGGAGGCAAAAGACAACGGTTAATAGTGCCGAAATAATGCCCATTTTGCCTTGTTTAGTTTCCGAGGAAATTAACGCGCGAACTTGGAGTAAATCTCTCAAAACATAACTTTTCGGGCACGGTTCGAAATTTAATAAGAACATTGGAGTTGAAATCCATGAGCTACTGCAGAATAACCGCGTAATATTCGCAAACCGCCAAAAAGGCAAGTTGAAACTGGAGTTCATATACCAGAAAACACGGGGAAAGCTGGGGAGCCCACTGATCGGCCGAACCATTCGCATCTGCGTCAGACAGCGGCACAAGATCGGCGAAACACGCATGTCTGGGCTTTTAACTAATACCTGCGTCGTTAGAGCGGTAGAATGATTACATAATTATAATACCGATCTGCCCGCGTTGTTGCCGCAATTTACGGCCACGAAGAGCTTAATCTAGTATCTATGCATCTATTGTTGGTCGAGCTGTGGACCGCTGCCAGGGGTTCCCCTGAACATTTGCCACTCCCCTTATCTGTTCAACCTGTACCCGCACCTTCAGGCAGTGTATTGTACTATTATGCCATGCATTTTCATCCACGATCAAAGCCTCACCTATCACTGAAGTAGGAACATCTGTGCTGAAGTTATTTACTGCGGCTAACGGTGATCGAACCACCTGTATTTTTGAGCGTACTTCTGGGAGGCACGATATCACACAATCTCATACTAAGCAACTAGATCCTCAAGGTTAGAATAAGAATTATCGCTCACTGTGTGATTGAACATATTCGCAATCACACTCTTTACAGACTGATGAGGCGAGGGTTTCATTGCCACTAGGGGATCGTTTTGCGGTAATACTTCTCAGGGAAGTGTCTGGTTGACCTTTACCTATTGAACTGCTCGTCTCATGTCGAAGTTCTATGCCAACTTTTTGTCGTAGATTTCAACCATATTCGACAGTGGATTATTTTTGGGAAGATCAGAGTGTAATGCCCCTCAATAAGAGGATTTTGTTCACGATCTCTCAGTTTATAAAGTGCCCATCCGTCGAGATCTTTAACTTTCCCATTTTAGAAGGCATTTTTTTACGAACTTTTGTTCTCTTTAATTCTGTCTGAGAGTCTTTGCCGGAAATGTGCGTTCTTCAAAATTGTTTGCTAATAAACAAACGGTTGTCCCCATGTATCTCAGACCTTCGATAATTTTTTTCCTGTACGACTCGGCAATTTCCACCTCTTTTAGCATTTCGTTAGTGCATTGGCGCAAATCTCCGTTCACGGTTCCCCAAGTGCTCAGTCTTAGTGGCCGGTCGACTTCCTTTAAGAATATTGCAGATTGGATTTTCTAAGTATCTCTAGAAATTTTGCGTTTTAAACAGGCAAAATATTTCATTGTCCGTGCTTAGCGCCTTTTAGTTCGAACATTGTCATAGTCAGCTTTTGGGCTCCAGCAGGGAAAGCTGTTTGCCAGCTTTGAAATCGTACTTTATGGGCAATCAGTGGTTTGGTGAGAGGATGATTCCCCATTCCAAAATCCCGCAATTGGACGAATATCCAGATCTCAAGGCATCAGTAGAGATGACTATTTTACTTATGATCCTTGATAAGTATGTCATTACCTGGTCATCGGAGCCACTGAAAAGCAGATGGAGACTATTCAAAAAAACTATTTATCTGAGTTTTCAGCTTCACACTGGCGCCTACAATTTGCGACAGTGAGAAACAGCAACAAGTAAGGTTCTTATAGTCCTCACTGCGTCTCAGCTACATGCCGTTTTCAACTTGGTTGCACAGAAAGCACCATGACCCACGATGGCGTGACTATTGAGAAAAAACGATCCTGTTAGAGTCCTATGTGTATTCATCGGGCCCTGTGTGTGTTTATATTCACAGGTGCCTTTTTAGGGGCTAGTTGGAGAGACACCTAACGAAATCGTAAACAATGTAAACCAACCCTCATCATTAGGTGAGATGGCGAAAAAGGGCCGCTGTGCGTATGTCTTCTCCACGTTGCGGACAGTGGAAACGGTCCGCTGCTTTTATCTCTGTTCACCATAATTTACTATGCTCAATCAAGCGGCATACCGGTACACCCACCAATGTTTCCTTGCTTGATTTAAGCCTGCTATCTTCCAACCAGGATCGAATTCAGAGGACATATGCAGGAAAGCAATTTCTTTGATGTCACCGTCATCCGACAGAACGTAACTTTTTGCCCTGTATTATTTTATTACAAGACACTGTATGTTCTCCAAGAGTTTTCGTCCGACTATGTACTATGAACAACTGAAATCCTAAAATATGCGTAGCTTTAAGGAAAATCTCCGCTAACTCTGAAACCTAGTACTACGCATTGACCAAAACAAATCAACGATTTTTGGTTAAACGGGAACGCAATAAATGTACTGAAAATAACACTACGTTAGTTGGAAATGACGTTTTTTCGAAAAACGGTACCGGCGAAGGCTGAAACGTTTGTCTTAAATGAGTAAACTTAATTTACGAAGCGCATGTCGTGTGGACGTCCAGATAGCCAAATAAATAATGCAGAGTGAATAGTACTGAAAATGCGATTCCCAGGCGTCATATCAAAAGAAGACGAGGCGTTCATCAGGAGAGATTTATTGGATGCTGAAGCTGTTAAAAAGTATTCCTGATGATCCGTGGACTAAATTTCCTTCATGTATTACCATAATGTGCTGTTTGGCAGCTAACGAGGTGCTTGATGTGTGACCAATTTTCTCGGGGGTGATACGCAGAAACAGTCGTCAAAGTCTCCTATCTTTGGATTGGCTGAAATTCGACTGGGTACGGCGAAAGCGATTTTTTGATTTCATGTTTATGGGCGTCACAGGAATTACAGTTTTCACAAAGCTATTTGTCGAGGGACGGGCTAGTAGCCAAGAAACTGGAGTATAATTAACAGATTTAATCACGGGCATGCCACTTTCAACGTGTCAAGAGAATTTTACCTCCGTAAAATTATTATCTGATTTCTGATGACGGTAAAGTCCACTGAGCATTAAGCCGTGGCTTAGGCATCAGTGACTACTTTACAGTTTTTAGTGTCCACAGTCGACTTTCTGCAGACGGTCTTTGTAGTTTGTGGCTACGGAAACCTCGAAAACAAGACGGACTTTAAAGGCCTCCACGCATGTGACGAATTCTTGGCCGTTCTTTTTTCTGCAGATAACTGCAGATGACCGCCACAAAACGGCCTCTGATTAAGATCCTCTTGACCCAATTGAAAACCTCGCTAATGGGTTCTCTTTTTGAAACGTGCTTTCCTCGAATATTTCTCAGACGAATGTTTCTCGTTTTTCATCTTTTCAAGGTAGAACCAGGGAGAGAATAAAAGCATTCTGTCCGTTCATGCACTCCGCTGACTAATTTTTTCTTTCGTTGCGAACAGAAACGCGGTTTTTATTTCACTTAATTCCGGACCCCGCCCTATGAATGTAAATGTGCCGCATAGTGGCCGTAAAAATATTAAACTGCTCTAGACGTGACTTGTACGATATGCCTTCTGTTTGTACATTACTTGTTAGCTAAGAATAAATTGCACAGCGAAACCTTGCTGTGCACGCGGAAATTAAGTAGGTCAAGGCGCTGTCAAGGTAGCTTCTAGAATATCTGCGTATGCCCAGAAGTTGCAATGTCCGTATTTGCATTTTTGCTGCATTTCAGGGTAAAAGGTTGCGCCGATATGCAATACGGAAACCTAAGGGGAGAAAGAACTGTTTTTCTGAGAATAACGTGGTTATTCATATCTCGCGTCAGCTGGCTTAAGCCTAAAGACACGCCTGCAAATACGCAGACGAGACGTAGGACTACTGCCAGCTCTGATTGATTTCCGCATAAAATTGTACACCATTCCCTGATAAAACACCTTAGAAACCCTCTGTGGAGGGGAAATCTGCTTCCGTAGCGCATGAATCTAATAGAGAATTTATAACCTTTGACGTATTTACTGTCTAAATATCCATATTTCGGTCGTCATTTTTCGTTTGTCTGTTCATCCCTATCGAGGACTTGGAGTGCATTGGGAAAGTTGCATCTCAGACAAGCTCCTCTACAGGTAATCAACGTGCTTCCTTTAAAGTTGACACGATGACAACTGAAGTGAACCTAAAATCATATTTATTGGAAACACGAGTGACCACTTCGTGTTCCATGGTCGGGAATATTTGCCCAGTCACTATGTGCCGCGCAACTCCTTAACAAGTGCACAGCTGCTACTTTAAGTAAAAATTCCTATTAGGCGGGCGAAATAGGAGTAACATTGATTGTCAGAGTTAAAAAAACGTATCTGAAAATGGCGGTAGACTAGTTATAAATGTAAACAAACTGTGTTCCCGGAATCGTATTTGTTCGCTTGGTTTTGTTTTCCGCGAGCCCTAATGCGAAATATTCCTGAATGATTTCTTTGCCCTAACCAGACCATGAATGCTGACGCTCATTTGAAGATATGGGTGTGTGTAGTAGAGGCGGTCCATAGGCGTATGACTAGCCCGCGGCCCAACAGCATAAATAAAAGCCGAAGTGGTTATGATAAATCTCCTTAATTTTATAGCTTAAAATAAGTGCGCCTACATTCTCCTATCACTAATTCCACCTCGCGAACGGCGATGTCCACCGCGTACCTCACAGTATAGTGGACGCAGTGTTTCATCGCAGATACTTATGAAGGCGTATATTGCCCAGAAGACCCATTCTGTGACTTTGTGTTCGTGACCGGTGTGATGCAACTGACGCGGGTATAACGAGTGTATGTTGCTGCAGTGGTGGTAATGGTTTGGCAGTCTCAGTACAGTGAATTCGCAAGTAGCCGAACAAACCGATGTGTGACGCGCATATGCATTAGCAGGATAGGCTAGTACTCCTTGAATTGGTGGTAGCGACGTTGCTGGCGATGGCGGGTAGGCTATTCCTCTTGACATACATTGGTAAATCACCATTATTTTTGTGCGGTGCCACCTGTTCTGTTCCTGAGTCTCATCGTTATCTTATTTTTAACGTTACTGCATTTTTATTTGAAACAATCCAACGTCCTTTGTGTAAATTGGTATGCAATATTCCGACGTTCCCTCACCGCGACAAATATGTTCTCCCCACTGTAGCCCAAAATGTTCAGGAGAACTCAAAGATTTCTCGAAATGTTTCCAAATAAAAGGTTTGCAACACAGCAAGAGCAAGATTTCTATTGGTGTAGGAAGAAATGTCATGATTTATAGCCAACACGTCAATGATGTCTTCGCAACCAGAATTTATAAGTTACTGGTCGCTATGCGACTGTCTGAGACGGCTATAAGTTGAGACGCAAGCCATAAAAGGACAAACACGTATCGAAACACGCTCGGTGAACGCCCCCCTCTCCACTACGGCTAATATTTCCGGCCACAACTGACAGGAGAGCGGCTCGGGATTCAATGGCAGAGCGTCGGACTACCTAACAATAAATCAGTAAAGAACATCTTTTCGAATCCCAGGTCAGCCATACCTGTGGGTGGACGTGGCTGACAGCGGCTAATAAGTCAGATGTGACTATCTCAGTCTCCCTAGTCTTTTTCGTATTCCCTCTGAAAGCTCCGTGGAAAGATCTTTCACATAAAAACAAGTCGCATCTTAAAGATGTTAGCAAACCTTTCATTTTTAAGGAAGAGAGAGTCCTATTCTCAAAAGCAATATTAAGATCAAATAAGGAAGAACGAATTTGCCACAGGTTTAAGCTGTATGCAAACCCTAGAACGCTGGTGTACGTTGGCTTCTGGATGCGTCGTCGGTCAGAATTCCCCACCGATATATATATATATATATATGGAAAGGTAATACCGAATCTCAAGTGATCCACACTTGGGGTTGGGTATGACTGGCTGATGACGGCTAATAAGCCAGAAATGGCCATTCCGGTCTCCCTTGTCTTTGTCGGTATTACCTTTCCAACATATATCACTAGTCGCTGTGCGACTGCCTGCGAGGGTTTAAGTATGAGCCCCAAGGCACAACGGAACGAGCATGTTCCGTAACCTGATCGGTGAGCGCCCACTATCATAATATATATATATATATATATCTGAAAAGCATGTGTACCTCCTACGCAGACGTCACCTCATCTTAGGACATTCGAGGATTTGGTAAATTATACTTTGCTTGGTTCTTTCGGACTAAAAAATACATCCAGTTTTACTGAATAGGCGCGCAGGTTAGCTCTTGTGGCTTACAAGTGCTCCATTCAGCCAAGTCGCACAAAAGCATATGGACAGAAAGTCAACTAACATGGACCTCCATGCCAAATTAGTGGAGGTCGAGTGAGCGCGTTACTTTTTTATTCCCTTTACTTTTGACCTGTCTACCCTAAAATAAATTTAATGAAAACCGAGAGATTAAGGGACTCATCGAGTTATACTGGACAGACCCACTCTTAAGCATAATTACAGCTCTAAATCGTCTCTGCATGCTGTAGATGAAATATAAACTATGATTTTACTGCATGTCTGCCATTAAGGAGAGTGAGCTTGAACTACAACAACGCATTGAATTCCGGCGTAATGGGAATTTTTGACTGAAGATAATCCTAAGTACGTTCTGTTCGATTGATGACAGGATATCCAGATAGCCACGAGGGGCATTTGATGGTATGAAAACTTTCAAAATCTTTGAAGGTGTGACATGAAGGGGATTGGGTATTTTCACTCTGGAATATCCATTCGGCCAGGCCCGAAATTAGTGCGGGCAGCTCCATCTAGCCCACGACACTGACGTTCTCCGCATAAAAAGCCAAACTACACTGTCCTTAGCTCGGCATCTGTCCAAACACGGAGGAAACATCCGCTACTCTGCTTAGTCGTGATAGTCATTCCGTCACGAAATCATTCGCCTTTCGACCTCAAAATCGAAGTTATCCTATCAATCCTCCTCAGCCTAAACCGTGAATCGTCCGTCTGAGTGTCTTCGTTCCATTGAAGAGAATCCCAAAGACACGGCAACCTAAGTGTCCTTGCCTTATTTTCTCAAAACCCATCTCACAGCGCGAGTTGATGCTTAAAAATCAGCTTTTAAGTTTTATCGGGACAGAAGACGCCCGCAGTTCAGTAACCTGCAAGCTGGAACCATTGTTATTGCTGAGTGTCCGCCACTCCGAATTCACGGATAATCATCGTTTAACGATGGTTCTGGGTTTATCCTAATAGTTGCCTACCCAAGTAGTTTACCCTCCCTCCACATCTTGATCTGTTCTCAGTTTCTTCCTGTCGTATAGCATATTGCCTCCTAAAGAACGGTTGCACACTTGGCTGAACGAAGCATTGATCATTTAGCTTTAACGGGTCCTGCAGTAGGCCCAACTGGTCCTAAACAGTGAGCGCAAACTGCCAGCTCCGTTGCAGCAATTATATACAGCGGATATAATATGCGAACGGCCAACCTCTCCTCCACACTATCGTGTGTGTGAGAGAGAAGAGACTTGCGGATGGTTGATAGGCTGACTCCACACTCTACAAGGCGTTCCGCCTCCATATTAACAGCTCTGTTTGTAGCCAGGAGGCATCTGGCAGCCAGGGTCCAAAATGTTACACGAAAATCGCGATTTTAGATTGATGGCTTAGGAAATCCTAATTGGGAAGTCAGTCTACTGTGTCAGATTCGGTGGATTCCATAGGTTGCAGTAGGGCGGGCGGATGGCTTAACTCAAATGTGATTAAACAGTCGGCTCCCAGTCGGCGCGCCCTAGCTGAGGTGTTTAGAGCATTGGCCACACTCAGCCTTGCCCTCGCTTTCGTGGGCTCTAATCCCACCGAGATCGCCGAGTCTTTCACAATGTGGTCTAATAAATTATTTAAATCTGCCAAAACCTATTAATTCTTATAGTGTTGCTATATCGGTGTGGGGCAGGTTCCCCTCAATGAATCAGACACAACCGCACGCTGGCTATCCAGTAGACGTCTTTAAGTTATCGGAAAAATACAATACATGAATGGCACATATGCTCTCGTTTCGTTTTCAAGGTAGAGTCGACCATTCTTAACCCTTATTATGTAGGATGTAGTGTCTTCACGGTTATGGTTAGCATATATGTATGGTTCTGTTTTAAGTGTTTTTCAGTTAGCCAGAGGATAAGCTGTGTTGCCTTTCGAGACCTCGGGCGGGCATTTCTGGTGTGAAGAAAAAGAACGAAACTCGCGCTTCTATCACTTATTTGTAGCGCACGCCTACCGTCGCAATAGGGGTAAACGTGGCAGTTACTTCCTGAGTAACTGAGTTGCTGTGGTATGTTAACTTTTTGTTGAGGGTTTCTCCTACCAACTGCGGAAATCTCACCAGGGAAAAATCCACTCCTTCTCTCATTGTAGATTTTACATCGATTTTCAGTTTTTATTCACAATCAGTAATCCTTGGAAGGAAGTCCAAGAAACCTGGAATCACACAGTTTTCCATTTCATTCAAGGGTTCAGTACTTCGTAGCACGAAATGTTCTATTATTCAACGCCTCCACAATTTGTTATATTTTTTTAAAAAATCAAGCTTGCATTTTTCAACATCCTTGCAGTTTTACAAACACTCGGGTGAAAGCAACCTTGTCACGTCGTTTATTGTACCACAAGATAGTGTTCGACATGTAAGAGTATGGCGTGCAGCTGGAAAACTTGGATATTAGACTACAGAAAAATACCTCAGACATTCCCAGTATCAAATTGTTGATGAAGTGTAATATTCAGCACTTTGAAAAACCGGCTTTGAAAAATCAGTTCGTTCGAAATGACGGAAATGCATGCATTTTTACTCCATTTCTTCTTGGTCCGTTTTAATATTCGAAAAGCTAGGAGAAATTTTTGCTGGTTAAAAGGGATTTTCTCACGAAATTAATCAACATCAGCTGACAGGAGGATCTTCCCTCGAACCCATCATGGGGCAGTGCTAGATTACCATGTAATGTGCTACGATTTTCAGTTTTGAAATTCCACTAAAAATAGTATATCGTCTTCGAAATTAAATTGAAGTTATCAGCTGCGGTTTGAGAATACTAGCGCGCAATTTAATTCCTTTTCACTTTTTAGGGATTACAGTGATACCCAGACGATTGCACTGGACATGAAAGAACTGTCGTATTTAGTAAACAGAATTAAGATGCACTAGTGCACGTTTACGGAACACTCCTGTGCTTCCGGAACTCCGATCTGCTCGGTGAACTTTACTCTAACCTCATCTAAACGCGTTCCAAAAACCATGACGTAGTTCGCATAACTTTTAATGTACTACTGCTCCTGTGTATATTAATTCCTCCGTCAATCCTCAGAAAGCCGGTCCTAAATTACTTATTTTGCCTTCCCACTGCCTTTTCTACGATGAAACTGTGTTGACTGGAGGCCACAGATTCACTTCCACGGAAGTTCATAATGAAGTGTGGAGAACTCACTTTTCCAGAGTCGCGAAATCCATTATCTCTGTCGGCAATAGTAGATAGGCATTAATTGTACGTTTGAGGACGCTGTATATTCAAGGTCGGACGGGTAGACTGACACAATGCACATTCCGAGCAACTGTAGGCCGAAATTGTGAGTCTGTTCAAAGTTCGCAGTTGCTAAGGCCTTCTCAAGACACCATTTTTGTCAAGTTAATTGCGTCTATCAGACCAGTTTTGTAGATAGTTTGAGCCGGGACGTGGTAGTGTCCTGTTTCTCCCTTCTAAGCTAGTTTTGGGCCGGGCGCCGATAGCGATATTTCGTGTCGCGTACTGTCATCGCTCCTCTTACAGTCATCATGAAGTCTCCCACGTTGGCTCGTCATTCCTCCTCATTTGGGTTCTCTGGTTTCTCTTCTTACAGGGTCTTTTCTTTTACAGTTCCCTACTTTTTGACGGCGGAATATGTATTTCTGTTTGGTATTGTTTGTCTCTACAGTAGTTATACTGACAATGATCGCCCGAAGGATGGGCGGCGATGACGTCAATAGCATGCTGCTACCGATTGTTTGCCTACACAGTCGGCATATTTTCGCCAAACTTATTCACCCGGGGAAACCCTTTTTTAATCCACCGACAAAGCGATTTGAAAGCGCAGTTAATAAGACTATTTGTCGTTATCATCGGGGAAGAACTTGACGTTTCAGCAGCGTGAGGGTGTATTTGAGGTTTTTGAGCTCTGAATAGTTTACTGTTCTAGTGCCGTCTGTGCCCATAAAATTCGTTGCTCCTGGCTGCTGTCATCCCCTTTTAACTTTCTCGTTTTCCCTAATTCCTGCATACGCATCACGCTTTTCGAATTTTTTGAGACTTGCTCTTGATCTGTTGGCAGTGAACTGTTGGCACCCCGGTCATCTAGCTGCCTTAAAAAAATAATTTCCGAGTAAAATTAAATTTTCAACAACGTGGGACTACCTCATTTGCAGTGTGCACTGAAGATAATAAGGCAGATTGTTGAGAAGTTTTTTGAAGAGTCGTTGCTTGTTTTTTATCTCCCTCATACCAATTGCGTGCCAACTCCGGCTAAAAACAGTTAGGCATTTTTGGTGGACATATTACTATGGCAGGGATTGAGCAGTAGGTCTTATTGTCTTCCAGATTGGTTGTTTTCTTCAGCATTTAGGAACACCAAGCCAATTTACGCGTGCATACCCAATTTTTTTCGCAGCTGACATTATTTGTAAAAAGGGTAAAACCGACACCTAACCGTTATGGATTGGGTGCTTGCGTTGTTGTCGTCTTTACTTTCTCTGGTCTTGGGTATTTCAGAAGCGATACTATACCCGTGTACAGTGAGATTTGCTCATGTCAAAAGCGTGTGAATTCATTTTTTCTCGCCAGTCATACACAGTTAATTAGTATTTGCCTTTTCCGTTTTCTAGAACATGAATGTGTTGAGAATTTGTGCAACAATGGTAGGCAGACTTGTTTAGAGACAGCACCCTGTACCCAATTAGGGTCACAAAAACGTAAACTAACGTAAACTAACACTTGCTCAGACCGCGATAGGCACAGTACCAACCAAGAACAACATACTGCGGTAGCCATAAACCTATAAATCAGCGTGTGGAGCTGCTGACTACTCCTTTTATGTTAGAGCGTCTTCAAGACTTGACTGGATATGTGGCTGGGATTGTTGAACCTTACTACCGAGGAATCGCTGATATATTCTAAATTTAAATCCAAATATGAATAAAGCTAAAAGACCAACTAGTAGCCAACTCCTCAACTACTTGATCAGGATACTTACGGTGAGGCCCATTATCTGTATCTTGGCTGGTGGCTCGTTAAACCTCTCCAGCGGCTAACCGTTGATGTTTCGTAGGAAGCCATTCCCGCGCACGACGGTAGTCTAACAGGTGGTTACTGTTATCGGGCAGGACAACTGCTTCTTTCAAAGGCATTGGCTTTCTCACATCCCTTTTGATTGCCAGCAGCGATTGCATGAGAATGTTGAAGAATGGTCTTTTCCAGTTGCTGGTCCGAAGAGTAAGCGTTTAGATCCATCCACCAAACACAGCATTTAGAGGTAACAGGCTTTCTCCGGGCTGCAGACAAGACCTTATTTGACGAGGAGAAGCATTATTCACCAAGCAATAACAAAGTGGGCAAGATCCTATTTCGTAGCCGTGCCTGTTAGGGGTTTGGGTTAGCTGTCAGAGTTAGGGGTTAAAGTTAGGATTTGGGCTTAGACTGGGGCTTGTCTACTGCAGGTACGGCTACGAAATAAGATCCGACCCCAAAGTGAATTGTAACATTTTGGTAGGTAACCCACTTTTTATGCTCGGTGCCTAACCAAGCCTGAAGGTATTGCCGTAGCATGGATTACGAGTGCTTTCGCATCAAACTCGAGAAACTGTTTATTTTACAGCTTTCATTTGCTGAATGCCGTTCGGCCATCCACAACCTGTGAACACACCGGGTAATTCGCAACAATGTTACTCGGCGAACCCTGTATTACCGGTAAAACATACCTGAACAGTACTTAACTCTGTCTTCATTGGTCGACCTTGCCCCTATACACGCATGAACCCCTACTTCCCGTAACCTACTGGCTGACGAGGTTTTGACTATCCTGTGGGCAGTTTTGTCATTTTTAGGGCAAAGCTTTGGTCTTTGATGTCTGAAATGTTCCATGGAAAGAGAGCTCGTTATCGAGTTTGTTTTAATGCTTTTTTCTTATAACGAGAAGTAAGCAAAAAAACCACGAAGGTCCTAGGATCGGTGATACCCAAGTCATCCCTCTCTGTACATCTTCAGGCATCTGGAAAGCCGGCGACGAAAAATGTTAGTTTCATGATATTGAGGACAAAAGTCTGGTTACCTGTATCAGCCTCTTGGCCATATATTTTGAAGCATACTTGATGAAACGGCAAATTACATTAAAGCAAGTCCTTTGGGGCAAACCTTTTTAGGTTTGCTCCGAAAGGTGATATTTATCACAATCCATTTGCTTCAGGGGATAACCGTGTTCCGAAGGACTTGCTCCAAGCTAAATCAGTAATTCTTAAGGGGATTAACTAGCTGAGATTTCAGAACTGTATTATATATCCGAACAGAACCCCTCGAATTTGTGCCATGCAGCAGCAGAATGTCAGGGCTTTTAACTAGTGCCTATGCCGTCAATATGGTGAAACATAAAACTGATTACTTTTCTTCGGTAGAAGATGACCCAATATTTTAATCCCTACAAATTATAAATGTTCCATCATAGAGCGGAATACTGGTCTTTAATGACAGTTCTTAAGACTTGGTTCTATGGAGGAGGCGTAAATGACTGGACTATCAGACCGGACTGAAACCAGTTTAGTCGCCCCCTATGACTTATCTCTCTTGGATCCTTAGGGTTGGTCGGGCTGCAAGACTTCATCAAATCGGTCTTTCCTCCAAATGAACTTTGCTTTGTTGACATCTGTTCGCTGGCCCATCTGCTTGTTTTAAGCCAACGTAAGGGCTGTTAGCAAGTGGAAGTTGATTCAGTAATTGCGAGCCGTCTTTACAAAGGCACATGTTCACTCTATTTGCGCAGGCCGACAGAGGATGAGATAAGAAAATTGTCGCTGACCGAGCACTGCCGATGTGAGAAGGGTAGATTCTCTTAGCTGTTAGTTGGGAGCTTTGAACCACAATTTCCTCTTTTCAGGTTCTCAATTCACGAAAAATCAACAAAATCCTCAAATGTACCGTTAGACTGAAAAGCTTGCATAGGTTAAACTTCAGCTTTTCTAAGATGATATGTTAGTCTCGGTGTATTTCTCAGATCGGCATTTACTAGTTCTACACCAACGACTTTTCCTATCGAAGGCGATTCAATTCCAAGGAAGGACACAACTTAATTAATGTCTATTGTTGCTCTTAGTTGGCGATAGCTATATCACATCCACTATATTTTATAGGAGTAAAGGATATAAAGGGAAATTTTTGAAATCCTTTGGCAACAACCCATTTCTCTATAATAGTCCATTATTTGTTTTTTGAATCACCCTCTAGGGGTAATGAACGAAAAGTTCTGCAACTTACCGAACGTCTAAAGGTCTTCACTTTAATAAAGTTTAAGAATCCCCACCGCTTTCAATTCTTGCATTTTTAAATTTCCGTAAGACTTGCTGTTTACTTCGTACGAATATTCTTTAAAGCCGCCTTTATGATGTTTTTGTGCGTTCCCATGGATTGACTCGAATGTTACTTACATTTTCAGGACTTTCACTGAACCGACATAGCGGGCACTTAATTCCGGGTAATTTCCCAGTAGTTTGCGGAGATAAGAGTATAGATCA
>CACRXP010000072.1:780136-793955 GCA_902702965.1 Spirometra erinaceieuropaei
CGACATTCCGTCGGAGGCAGCTTTTGGTTTTATTCGCCACTCACCGAGGAATAGTCGCCTTCTAAGGGCTAATTAGTGCTTGTTGGGTTTCAGATTGTGCAAAAAGTCATTGTCTTTGCCTGTACTTGATTGGTGTGCTTGAAATGGTGCGGTCAAATCAGCGATTTATCGAGAACCTAAAAGACGCGAACTACGCAGGCAGCCAACCGCCTGGTCAAAGTTTTTGGCCAGTTCCCATTGGTCAGATTAGCTGTCTGTTGTTGGTTGTGCTGTCAGACTGTCTTCAGTGTGCAACCCAGTCGGCCTAAACTACGTACTGGGACGCAAGTCAGTTGGGCGCAGGCGTGACTGTCTTTTATTCTGACAAAATACACCGCAGGGTAAACGCACCCAAGGACCTTCACAGCCTACCGTTATTCTGAGGAAGGCTGGTCTTCGCAGGAGTTGAGGACATGCCGTCTGTGACTTCGCTTGCTTGCAGATGGCGGCATTTTTCACTTCTCTGATCACACCCTTCTTGTACACAATTTCCTTCATCAGGCGTTTGCCATAGGCTACTGACGCGCTCGCGTGAGCTCTGCCCACGTGAATCGACCTCCGTTTTCGGTGTAAACGCACCTATCGTATATGCAGATGAGCTGACGCTCACAAACTACCTTACTTGCGGGTGGCTTGTGGGCACCAGACGTGTAAGTCTGTGGAAATTAAGATTCGTCTCTGCCACTCCTCCTCCTGTGTTACTATTGCCATCGTCACCAGCGGCATCCCTGTCTTACAATATCTTATCAGTTCTTTTGTCATTGCTTCTCTGCAGGGCCGATCAGTACGACCCAATACAGACACCCCAGAAAAGACAGATACAGGAGTATCGGTCAGTGACACCTCGGCTGGAAACATTGCCCACGAAATTCCGACTCCCGAACATCACACCAATCAAAACCAGGCTTCTCCTACTCCCGGCGACGCCAGTTTGCCTGTGATACCACCCCGCCGACTGAGGACACCGGGCGGCAGTTCTCTATCCCTCCGACCTGCCGGTGACAACAAGGATTCCCCTGCTGCCAGTCCCACCGGCAGACAGCCTCTTTCTCAACAAAACGGCATGATGGAGTCGCCTGTGACTGGACGCGGTGAACTTGTGGACTTTAAAGTTGCCATGTTGGAGAAGGATCGTCGCATCGAACAGTTGACCTCGGAGATAAAAAAACTCACCGCTGTGCTTCAGCAGCATATGTCGGAGTGCGAGATATGGAAGAAAGTACGTGGGATTCTGCCTCATCTTTCCCTGCTGTTGGAGTTAGAACTTGAGCTGCCTGCAACTTAAAAATCAGTTCATATCCTAAGCTCGAATAAGTTTGTTTGCAAAGTTGTAGTTTTTGGCAGCAGCGTTTCTCAGACAATTTATTGGCTATCATACAATGCACGCTTGTGAAGCGAAGTAGTTCAACTGAAGTATTTGCTCAGCTTGTCGAGTCTTGTGTAGTGAAAAAGACAAATATCTGCATGTACATCCTTAACGGCTAAGGTGTTGGACGTATCCTTACCACCATAATTATTCGACTATGTCCCATTTAGTAAAAATGGTAGTAATAGTAGGAGGTAGTAGTATAGCAAGTCTCTAACTAGCCAATATATGTCCTGAGCGCTTCCTTGCTTTTGGTTGCACATAAAAAGATGGAAGAAGTCGTTGGATGGGTGATTGCGTTCTGACAAAATTCATCCATTGTTGCATTTCTCCCTCCTGGTTGATCGCGGGTGCTTTTGTGGGGCGCTTTTGTTGCTAACGTCAACAATGCCTATGCCCACCTACCTGTCGTCTACCAGCCAGAGGACTTCTCGCGCCAGGCCTGACTGCGCTGGCAACAACGGCGGTGGCAGCAAAGACAAAACAATCATTTCGTCACACGCACCGACTAGCCATTAGATCCGAAAATTTTGACAGTATTTTGATTGCTTATTCACGCAATGGCGTGCTCAGCACTGTTTGCGTTTTTACGCACCCTATGTGGCATGAAAGCGATATTCGGGGCCGACTGCTGTGCGCCCGATCTTATCAGCTATCGCATAGACTTAATCTCGCCTCCACACCAGAACATAGAAACAAGAAGTATAAGACTGTTACTGCGCAAGTCTTTCTCATTAAACTCATTCACACGCAGACCGAGAATCTGTCCGTGGTGGCGAGTGTTCTTTTCGATCAGAATGGTGAATTACTGTATGTAAGTACTGCACTTTTTGGCGTTGTCGCATTCACTACACTTGTTGGCCGTGCCAGACGAGGAATCCCAACGACTCAAACCTTAGATCCTGAGTGTGAGGTGACAATAAGAGATCCCCGATATTTAAGTCCTAGAATCGGTTGGTATTTGCAATGTCAAAACAGATCAAACTCCGGAGAATGTTAGGCGTCGACGGAAATAACAGTTCTGCTGCGGCGTCAACACGTATTTTTACGAGCAAGACCAACAGAACAACGAGTTACGAGGATAAATTGAAACCCACTCATAAACGCCGTCAGAAACCAGCTATCTTATAGGCTTTTTGCCGGTCATCATTTCATTTTAATTGAGATAGCGGGAGCGATGAAGTTGGGAGAAGGGGGATTATGGAGGGTCGGACTATCCAGGAAGACGCAGTCTCATTCCGAAGACACGAATGTGTTTTTAGCTTTTTGGCTCTTTGAGGCTAGTACGGGGTGGCTGATCGGTAAGGTTCCGTACGGAGTCGTTTGGGAATTTACTTCGACCTAATGGGCGGATGTCTTGTTTTTGCTGCCTATGGAGCCCCCGCATCGACTATTCTGCCTAAACTGACGTTGAATGCAGAGGAAAAGAAGTGAATGATTCAAATCATACAACCAAAATGGTCACTCTTGTCTCCCTTGTCTTTGCCTTTAACGTCTCGATTACTATTTAGCCTTAGTTACTCTACTGCTCTGAGGGTCTGCATATGAATTTCCAAAGGAAAATGGGGTGTTCAATATCCAGTGCTGCATTCAGGGTAGATCATCAAATGCTATTCTCCTGTCGACAAACTGGCTCGAGTTCATACTCTGGGTTATATCCAGCTAATGAGGACAAGGAAGTCAGAAGTTGTCAGTTTGGTTTCCTGGAATTTATCAGGAGACCTGCACTATGAACCACTCATCATTTCACGGTCTGTGAGGGTTCTACGGTAATAGAAAGCTGCAGTTTTTCAGCTTGCAATCATGTTGGCTACGTGAACGCCACTTCAATGTGACTCTCTTTCCATCTGTCCACGCACTGAATGACCCAACGCAGCGTGCAGAAACTCCGCGTCAGAGCACGCAGCTCTGTGTAACCCTCCGGGCCCCCAGCATTGTACAACTTACAGGGCTGACGGGGCTGCTATTTGCCACTCTCATAATAACGTCAACGCCAGGCGTTTTACATCCCCCCTTTGCATTTTTTGCCCAAACGCAGTGTGTGAACCTCGGGGAGTTCAATGCTTTCCATTTGGAGCCGGTTATTTAGCCTGATCCCGGATTTTTGCCGACGCGCTCTGCAGAAATTTCTGAGAGTCCTTTTTACAGTATTCAGACGTCACTGCCAGTACACTCTTCAGACTCATCAAAATCGTTTGCTTTATTCCCGTCCTCTGCAGACCTGATTGGCCAGACCGACGGTCAAACACGTAGTCAGCCTAATTGGTCCTGAAATCATTGCCTTCTCACCTCTTTTCTCGCGCAGAATCCCCCGGTCATTGCTGGACGGCTAGCGAGCTCCATGAGCAAGACCCTTCAACGTCAAAGTTCCAAGGGCTCCTCTGGGAGTGATCAGACCAGTGTGGCTGCCCCAGGTCTTGAATTGAGTCCTTTGCCTGTGGCCTCTGCTGCTGCCAACAAACGTCTGGGTGTCTCCGGTGAACCCACGACCGAGCCAACGACACCCTTGGTAATGAAGTACTACGACAAGGATGCTAAGTATGTCGTCATATTTCTCTCGATAATTGCGAAAACGGTTTTGTTATTAAGATTTTCTAGCGTCCATCTGGCAATTGGAGTCAGGTGACGCCCTTTCCACTTGTGGTACCGTTTTGCCCTGTATCATTGGATATAGTTGCCCGTATTCAGACTGCAACAAATTTGCAGGGGTGGACATGTTGAAAACAACTGGGACAATCTACGAGGCGCGATCTACCCTACGGGAATAGAGGTTCCTGTGACATATGGACTAGTTCAGTGATAATGACAAGGATTTAGCATCTACTCTTCTAGAGGATCCCACTCCATTGGGTACGCTAGAGAAACAGCACCATTGTGAGCAAAGTTGTTTGCCTAAGTGCAATCGGCAATTGAAGTAGAAACTTAAGGGTGTAACACACTCACTTGGGCTACTAAACTGAAGAAAATCTGTGGTCTTCGCACGCGTCCCTCTCAACTGCTTAACCTAGTATTTGGAACAAGGGTCATGCCTAATACAACGTGAATTCAACAGCCAGCATGTAACTGGTCATCTGAATTTCGCTGACCACCAACTCTCATAAGTGTTAAAAGATGAGGACTCGTCTCCTCTCCACCGTCGATTTTACGAGGACCTTTAACACTGGACCAACCTGGACGTTGGAGGATAGTGAAAGAATTCGGATTTCCGAAAGGGCTCGCACAAACGAAAAACTTCCACATCAGCATGCAAGTCCTTCCTATCGAAAATGAAACTGCCTTCGTTCCCTTGATCATGATGATCGGCGTAACGCAACACTGTAACGTTCCAAACCTCTTTAGCCTCATCATCTAC
Source organism: Spirometra erinaceieuropaei (assembly GCA_902702965.1). NCBI lineage: Eukaryota > Metazoa > Platyhelminthes > Cestoda > Diphyllobothriidea > Diphyllobothriidae > Spirometra > Spirometra erinaceieuropaei. The sequence continues at coordinate 784,894 of CACRXP010000072.1, forward strand.
ACACTTTCGTTGAACGCTTGCTAAGATTTTTTTGGAGTTTTCCTCTTATACAGGACAGGTTGCTCCTCAACGTTCGTAGAATGCACCCGCATACACTACTTCCGAGGGACAAAGTACGCAGCTTTCTGCCGTATGATTGTGCATTCAGCGCTACCACAGAAGCAGAAATGCGGCAAAACATAGATCTCTTTCTATCTGAATACATTGACGATGGACTAAGAATCAGCAACAACAAAACGGTGATCGTGTATCAGTCGACACCAACGACACAAGAGACTGGACCCACGATCACTGTCAAATGCGATTGTTTTGCTGCCGTAGATAAATTCTGTTATCCGAGTAGCAAAGTCTCCAGAAGGATCACAAGGGAGGCCAAAAAGACAACCCGAATCTGCAAAGCCCACGGGACCTGTTGCAGACTGCAGTCTTCAGTATGCCCCCATCACGGCATCCCCAACAAGGTCCTGGTGGGACGACACCTCTCTACGTCTCAGAAAATTGGAATCCCTGCCCGTGCTAAACCATTTTCTTGAAGTTAGGAGCACTGGAATGACCATTTTTGGCTCATTGGTCGCCACTTCTACTTCAACTACCTTCAGATGATCTCAAACGTTGTGGCAAGATCAGATCCCGAATATCCAAGCCCTGTAATCAACACTCATTCTCAGCATCTTTACGATGCTGGTACAACTCTAACGTCGCTGGAGTGCCCACGTCTTGAAGAAGCCAGATGAACGCCTTACAAAAGCAATATTTTATGTCAGCGTTGCGACCGACGCCCACAAAGTCACAGGACAGAAGCAACAGTAAGGGAGCACCTTTAAAACTTCGCCCAGTCACTCTCAAAGTGCACGAAAGTGAATGTTGTCAATTCTGAGTTCAGGACGAAAGTAGACATTTTCAAGGTGCTGGTTCGTCAGCGGTTCGAGCGTCTTAAGTCCAATACTATCCACCTGAGCTACCGAGCTCGCCTTCTGTCAACTGGAATCAGAATATTCAGAGTTGCGCGATATTGGTGGTCATCGAACTACCCTGGTGGCGAGATGGAAACGGGGAACTTCAAGTGGCTTTGGTTAACTCGAAATAATCAATTATAGCTGTAGCCAAGTTTACTTACTTGGGAAACAATTGGAATCCATGATCGGCGGAAGTGCAACACGGCACTGGCCTCACCCAAATCGTATGTTTTGCACCTGGTTATATCATGAGGTCCCCTATGGAAGACATTTTAGACTGAAACTTAACGAGTATAGCTACACTGGCGCAGCCAGAATTAGCTTACCATATGGAACTCGGGATCGCGAGCAAAGGAAAATTATGAAGCGAAATTCTATTTCGAGTAGGGCATTTTCTTATGCAAGTTGACCGTGAACGTTTACCATGTCGTGTCTCTAAACAGTGATTATACTCAGGGCCTTTCACTGTGTTACAGCTGGAACTACATACTTCTCCCGAAGTTGCTGACGTAATAACACTAGTGCACTAAAGACCACGCCGGTAAAGTTTGGATTGTCGTTTTTCCACTGTAAATCTTGCCACACACTCGATTGTCAATATGCGAAGTCTGCAAATGACAACTTTCCTTCCCAAAAAACGTCTTTTGAGCTCTCCATCAGCTCACAGGCATTCTTATCGGTCTTTTTTATCTGAAGGTCACGACAGGAAATCCGAAATGCCCTTCGAAACAACGAGTATCTAAAGAATTTAGACGCCGTTCAATTACAAGAAATCGTCTCCTGTATGTACGAATATAGCATCAAGGAGGGTTGCTACATAATCCTTGAGGGCGAGGACGGAAATCACCTTTACGTTGCTGCTGGTAAGGTCACCACAGTTCTGTCTTCCTCAGATTTTATCATATTTCCACTATTCTCCATGGGGTTACTGGTCTCATTCTACTTGGCGCCTCAGTTTACCGCTTTTGTTCTTGCTGCTTCTAACAACGTTTCCTAAATGAGCTTCGTGGTCTCGGTGTGCTCACAAGGTGACATTTGATTTGCTTGGAGCTAATCACTCCCCCTTGTTGCTTACACATTACGTCTACCTCCTTCCCCTAGTTGGGGCAGCTTAGATACCATGGCGACCAGCTTGTTACGATCATCTGTCCGGTGAGCTGTCTCTTAATGTTATGCCTGGAACTCTCCCTGTGGTACATCTTCAATTTCGGTTGTATCGAGCGTAGGAACAATCGCATTGCTCCCTTCACGAGGACAATAACGCCCTGTGGAGACGAGTCAGGGTAAATGCTGCAAGAAGTCGGCAGTAAACTATGCATTGCACTCAACTGAGACAGTTTTAAGGCATGCCCCTACGAAATGTAAAAAAACAACACAATGACTTCTACTCTCACCAGAGAGCCTGGCATATCTTAGAGCATATAATTTGTACAAGGATTATCTTCCTCTTTAATAGTTCGCCTTGCCTTGTACGTGTCCGCAAATTGGTCAAAAGACCAAGAGAGTTATAGTTGTGCAATCGATGCGGTCATTAAGGCTTTGTTGAGTTTCACTTACCCCTCCCTCACCACTGTTTTCGTCGTCGTGCTCCTCCTCCTCCTCCTTCTTCTCCTTCTTCTTCTTTTGTTTTTCCACCTCGTTCATTTGCTGTAAGCTGGTGCCCTCAAGTCTTCCTAACTTTAACTCGTACTTTGTAGCAAACGGTTTGCCCCACATTCTTCTACCTCGCTATGCATCGTTATCTCCAGTACCCTTAACCGGGAGTGATGTAGTTTGGATATCTTACGACAGCTTGTTGTCAACTTGCCGTCACTTTTCTCTGCTCAAGCGTCTCGCATACACCTGTTTCCATTTGCCTTTCAGAGGGTGAATACGAGGTATGGGCCGGTGGAAAGTACCTGTACACAATGGGACCGGGCAATTGCTTCGGTGAATTGGCTCTGCTCTATAACTGCAAGCGTACAGCCTCGATCAAAGGTGAGTTTAGTCCTAAACATTCACCACCCTTCCCCCCACCCGACAAATATGGTATTTGCTGATGCTCACTTCTGTCACCTCTACTTCCCAATCCGATTTCTTCTAAGCCGTCCGAGCTGCGCGCCTCTGGGTACTGGAACGTAACGTCTTCCAGCATATCATGATGAAAACTGGTATCGAAAAGATGGAAGAGAGGGTTAAGTTTCTTTCAAGGTGAGTTTCACTACCCTTTGCTGTTTGCAATTCTTCGTCAACTACTTCTATCCATTTATTACTTGAGCATACGAGTAGTCGTTTTTGGGCCTCTATTTCACCGAACTTAATTGTCGTTGACTCAAATGTCCACTTGAGTTTCAGGACTGTCTCTAAACCGTCACATCGGGCGTTTTATTCCGTGTAATCTCCCAGTAGTTTGTGGAGTTTTGAGTTTAGAGTATATATTTATGCCATTCTGCATTCTGGGCTTTTAGCAAGTATCTGTGTCGGGAGTACGGTATAATACCTATACCATATGGATTTCATACTACTCGTAGTACGACTTGTTTGTAGAATGGGCATTACGTGGTTATTCCACAGCAGTTGATTGTCCTCGACTCGAATGTTCATTGAAATTTCGGTTCTGACCCTAAAAAGTCATATCCCGAAGATTTAACTCCAAGTCCTGCACTGAGTAATTTCTGAAATTATTCGCTTGATTAGTCCCTGGAGTTCATATACCAGAAACCGCATAGAGAACGCTGGGGGTTCCACTGAAGAGCCGAACCCCTCGCAGCTGTGTCACGCAGCGGCAGAATATCGGCGAAACACTTGTCCGGGCTTTTAGCAAGTATCTGTGTCGGGAGTACGGTATAATAACTATACCATATATATATATCTATATTCACTCAGGAATTGGCGCACACCGATCCATTGGCTTCCCGAAGCAAACAAGCTTCGTATGGGCGATAGGGGTCACGAACAGGCAACCACCTACCAGGCCGAAGTCGGCCAAGCTATGATAGCAGAGCGGATACGACAGAGTCTGGGGGGTAGATTGATACAGCCCTGTTTCGGGCTTGTTTGCCTTCATTCAGCCAACTATAACCCTGACCACCAGCTGGGACCGGAAACACAAACATGCGCACAGATTGAATCAAAGACACAATGAGACAATTTCGTATTAGTGCAGGCCTTTCCGCAATGCCCCTTCAAGACCTGCACCTTTTTTGCAAGCGATAGTCAAATTTCCTTATGCATTGCCAGAATTTATAATAGTTTTGGGCAATTTTCAAACTGTTGGACACAATCGTCTTTACGCGTACTGTATTTTCTGTGCAGTCATTGGTAGATCCGCTGTTGTGTGAAAAGAGTAGGGATATCAAGAACGGAAATAGTTCCACATTGAATGTGAATCCGTAGGAAATGAGTTTATCTATGTCGCTTCCTCTTGCTTCCAGCGTACCACTGCTGAAAAACCTGGACGAGGCCAAGTTGCAGAGGATAACTGACGTTCTAGAGGCTCAGTTCCACCCTGCTGGAGAGTGCATCATCCGACAAGATGAACAAGCGGACAGCTTTTTCATTATCCAGTCGGGCGAGGTAAGCTTATTCGTCATTCAGATGCCCGTTCCCTACTCTCCACCCTTCCAGACGCCCTTACCGCAACTCCCTTCACCTTTCTGTAGTTTCCTCTCGCCTACATTCGTCTCTCCTCGTTGGTCATCCTTCTTTTTCCTGTTTGCCTTCCCATCTAACCCATTCTTCCGTAAGCAACGAACGTTTTGTGCTCTTAATTCTACTTTCCTGCCTCTTTTCTTCCTACCGTAGTTCACGGGGAGCATTAACTCTCGATCAGTCATTCTGAGATTGCGTCCTCCCCACCTTAAAGACAGGGTTATTATTTTTGACTTCCGGGGCGTTCACGCAAACTCTCCTTCTAGCCATATCTGTGCGTAAGTTTGTGAGCAAAATGCCGAGGGAAGTTTCATGATGCACCCAATCGTCCAGTCTCTTCCTGTACGATATAATGCTCCACCTCCTCCTCCTTCTCCCTCCCTCCCTCCCTTTTACCACCACCACCACCACCATTGCTATTGGCTGCTACAACTTCCAAGCAATAAACATAAGATTTAATTCTTCTTTCAATTTTCGCTCAGGTGAAAGTGACAATGAAAGTTACCGGGGCCGACGGAAATCAAAATGAAATCGAGATCCGCCGGATGACCAGAGGCGAATACTTTGGCGAAAAGGCACTTCTGGGCGAGGGTCGCAGAACTGCAAACATCTACGCCATTTCACCTTCCGGTGTGGACCTCCTCTGTCTGTACCGCAAGTGAGCTCTCGCTGTCACTGTTCTACGCAGATACACGCACTGTTCATCTATTTTCGGTGCTGCTGGTTAGACATACTCCTGTTGCTGCCAGTCAGTTATTATTAGCATCCCGGTCTTAATCGTTGTCGCCGACAACATTTAAACAGCTTTATTGACAGCTGCAGTCCCATCAGCATAACTGTCGTATCGTCGAAAAATCTTTGCTAAGCCTCGACTGCAGATACTATCTTCAGATATAATCGAGCGATATTCCCGGCAGAAAATGAGACACTGAACTTACCTTTTCCGTCCACGAGATAGGAAGGGGTCAGCCACTGCGTCTTGGGTTTGACTGACTTATACCTCCTCCCGCCGCCTAAACGGTACTTGTTACGTTAAGTCAATAAAAGGACCAATACCGGTTTATGACATGGGTTAGTGGAGCTGGGGTAAGTCTGCATGAGTCCTTAACTATTTTCGTATGAACGTGTGACATGTGTAAACACAACCTTTCACCACACCAAGCATCGCGCCTAGCCTCATAAACTAATCATGGAACTCGCGAAAGGGAAGACAGGGAGTGAGACTGCTCTCATCGTGCGTTTAGTTATGTAGGTATAGATTTTTTAACTGAACGAAACACTATACGTGACGAATGCATAAATCAACAACGGTTGAGTAGCAGAAAGAAGGAATTGGCCATTGAATATAATGCATTGTGATTGTGAAGAAACTAACGAGATATCCGACGATCGTCCACATTATCGGCGGCCAGGAGGAATATTTTGGGACGAGAGCAGCCAGGATGTGTGAGCGCATACTACTCCCATGGATCAGGGGTAGGTGCCAGAAAACAGTTCCTGGGTGGAGTAACTACCTGTCTATCGGAGTCACCTGTTCCAGGGTACGACAGAAGACTTGTGGATTATATCATCTCTCTGTCACCCGTAAACTGGGTTTTGCAGAGCTCGCAGGTGGATTCCTTCAGGCCAAAAGAGCGACAGGTACACTATCGCGTTTTTGGCCGTAGGTTGCTGCGATGCTGAGATTTCCTGATCACATCTTGCACTCAATGTTGGAGGGAGTAAGAACAAATAGGGACTTGACGCTTACTACATACATGTGCTCGTAGGCTTGTGTGATTTACGTCGGGCGACCAGGATGAGGCATGCTTCGTTCTTTGCCCGTTGTGTGCGTATGTGCGCTGCGCGTATCTGTTCATGAATTGCAAATGGGCCCAGGTCTCCTTATCTGATCCAACTATTTGCCCGCGTCTTTTACGTATGACAGACGCATCGAAAGACATAGCATCATACACGAGTTTGCATGCATCGCGCAACCTGCAGGGCGTTGGCATCGACAACAAAAACAGCCGACTTCTGCCGAAGACCAACGGAGAGCAAAAAATGCCGCGCTGCAAGCGCCGTTCTGTGCTTTACCAGTCGCGAGTAGACAGCCTGGATGCACCTACGATCGCGTCACTAGCGACTACTGGACCAGATGATAGCCATAATAAGAGAAGGGCCATACGTAGTGCATAACCCTGGACAGGCATCTGTCTGCTCATCTCTTGGAGTAAACTGAAAATCTAGGCACTGGGACGATTTCGGAGGAAGCCAGCTCTCTCATGCTTCCCACGTCCATTATGCTCCCGTAGCAAGAATGGATCAAATCTACTGTGGCTGAGCTTGAATGCCGCCGTATCGCACATCATATCTGTGTTGATACTTCGGCAAGAACCACACCTTACCCACTGGGATATCATATGCTATGGCAGAGGAAGGAGACAGAAAAGAAAACGCTAAATTCTTATCAAGAAACTACTCAAACAGGAAAGTCAAAATAGTAGTGAAGATGCATAAATTCCGGTTGCTGAATTCTACGCAAGGTAAAATCTGCATGCCCCTTAGAAAAACATGCGGTTTGTTTCTACCCCGAAAATGCTATCAGGTAACACGAGTTAACAAAGAATCGCTTTCATAATATGATAGGACAACAGATGGATTCCTGTTTTTAAGATAGAAAAGCTCCCATAGGTGAATTAGGAGGGGAAGAAATGTTAGGTCAATTTGGATTGCCGCCTACACTACAAGGGCGCCATTACAACTTGACATTCAGTCCAGAGAACCAAGTTATCTCGCGAGTTGACAGTTTTCCAAGCAACGCGCCTTGATAATTTAAGCGCCCATAAATTGACATAAAATGAGGAACGGCGCGCTTTGTCTCCCACTCTTTCCTCCCAATGTCACTGGACAAGGAGGCTAGCTGGATATTCTTGTCAGCCCCTCACACATACTGTTTCCCTTAGGAGACTTAGGTGCAGCAGAGCGGCGACACTATCCATCCCGTGTGTCCAGCTGTTATGCTCATGCGTGCTTATATTGCCCAGCACATGTGAAGGGTATTGCCCTGCAGGTATAGAGATAATTTCTTGCATTTCCTAGATTTCGACATAAACAGCTGGAACTCGTATCTTCGCTTGTATCGGCAATAAACGGCTTTCCCCATTGCTCATGCCTTCGACATTGAGGCTCCTAAATTAGCTTTGTTTTGAAAGACGACCCCATTCGAAACGGACTCCTAGTACCTTGCATGCCTGCATCCCTGTTCGGGGAGAGAGCCAGGGGGTGGGAGTTGTGCGCTTGCAGCAAACACGCCCATCCTATGCCATTTAAAACCCGTGTTAAGTGACTTTGAAGACCATAATATCTGCATTACTGGTCGCCGTTTCGCAATAACTTTCTCTTTGCATCTCCTCATTGCATTGTGTGTGCTTGCTACCTCAGAGCACAGAAGATTGGGTTTCCAGCTCTGTCAGAACAGCATTAAATTTCATGTCGGCTCCGCCGAGCAAAAAACTTATCTGGTCTCTGATAAGCTATAACTAGCCGAAACCAGCAAATTGTGTCTTTCTGGATTCTTAAATTTGGTTTTTCTTTGGTTATTTTCTGAGTAAAAGGTTGTCCGAGGGGTGGATGTCCGTAAGAACAATAGCAATAGCGTTAGAGCCAAGGACCGCATATTTGGCCTTTGATTTCTTTGATTTCTTCATCGTTCTGTGATTGGTCAAAAGTGGTACTCACGCACGTTATTGTGTGCTCTTCTCACGACAGGGACTTCCTAGAGTTGATAGGCAACATTGAAGACCTTCATCATCGGGAGTACGTGGATCTCGAACACCTGGAGGCACGTGGGTGAGTCCATTCAAACATGGTTTGCATTTCTTATCACAGCGATTGCACCTGATTCGAATCTTTGGGGGGAATTGACGCGTCTGATTTTTCTGCCACGCAGTTACCCGGATCAGAAAACAGTGTCACTTACGATCCCAAGTCCTTCCATGGAGCCGAAAATGGCATATGGTTGTCTTGCTTAGGGTTCTGTAGCGGTTTGTGCACCAACCTAATGTGGTTAAAGTACCGCAACGACTTTCTGTCTCTAGTCTTCCTGTTTCCCAATACTTTCTGGCAGCATGAGGATCTGATTCAAGTCCAAAACTAAAATACCTAATATCGAGCAGGTGCGCGCCATTGTTGACATTCGAATCGCCAACTTAAGCCGGAAGTTGGAATGTTAGCGGTAGAGCAGGAGATGAAGGATAAGGTGTACGGAGCGACTGGAAAGGGCATATTTTAAAACAATAATTTCAGAACTGTCAGCTTGGAGAGCCCTACTCGAATGTTTTTCATAGGATAAGGCAGCGTGGTTGAGGGCAGACGAGTGGTCAATAAATGCAAGTGCAAGCACTCGAAAGCCTTGTCTAAGCCACTTGCAGCCGAGTGAACAGGTTCAGCAACGTCTTAGATGTCGCCCTTTCAGTGGGGTTTCAGAAGGGCAGG
>CACRXP010000072.1:798974-821816 GCA_902702965.1 Spirometra erinaceieuropaei
CCCGAAAATGCTATCAGGTAACACGAGTTAACAAAGAATCGCTTTAATAATATGATAGGACAACAGATGGATTCCTGTTTTAAGATAGAAAAGCTCCCATAGGTGAATTGGGAGGGGAAGAAATGTTAGGTCAATTTGGATTGCCGCCTACACTACGAGGGCGCCATTACAACTTGACATTCAGTCCAGAGAACCAAGTTATCTCGCAAGTTGACAGTTTTCCAAGCAACGCGCCTTGATAATTTAAGCGCCCATAAATTGACATAGAATGAGGAACGGCGCGCTTTGTGTCCCACTCTTTCCTCCCAATGTCACTGGGCAAGGAGGCTAGCTGGATATTCTTGTCAGCCCCTCACACATACTGTTTCCCTTAGGAGACTTAGGTGCAGCAGAACGGCAACACTACCCATCCCGTGTGTCCAGCTGTTATGCTCATGCGTACTTATATTGCCCAGCACATGTAGAGGGTATTGCCCTGCAGGTATAGAGATAATTTCTTGCATTTCCTAGATTTCGACATAAACGGCTGGAACTCGTATCTTCGCTTGTATCGGCAATAAACGGCTTTCCCCATTGCTCATGCCTTCGACATTGAGGCTCCTAAATTAACTTTGTTTTGAACGACGACCCCATTCGAACCGGACTCCTAGTCCCTTGCATGCCTGCATCCCTGTTCGGGGAGAGAGCCAGGGTGTGGGAGTTGTGCGCTTGCAGCAAACACGCCCATTCTATGCCATTGAAAACCCGTGTTATGTGACTTAGAAGACCATAATATCTGCATTACTGGTCGCCGTTTCGCAATAACTTTCTCTTTGCATCTCCTCATTGCATTGTGTGTGCTTGCTACCTCAGAGCACAGAAGATTGGGTTTCCAGCTCTGTCAGCACAGCATTAAATTTCATGTCGGCTCCGCCGAGCAAAAAACTTATCTGGTCTCCGATAAGCTATAACTAGCCGAAACCAGCAAATTGTGTCTTTCTGGATTCTTAAATTTGGTTTTTCTTTGGTTATTTTCTGAGTAAAAGGTTGTCCGAGGATCGGATGTCCGTAAGAACAATAGCAATAGCGTTAGAGCCAAGGACCGCATATTTGGCCTTTGATTTCTTTGATTTCTTCATCGTTCTGTGATTGGTAAAAAGTGGTACTCACGCACGTTATTGTGTGCTCTTCTCACGACAGGGACTTCTTAGAGTTGATAGGCAACATTGAAGACCTTCATCATCGGGAGTACGTGGATCTCGAACACCTGGAGGCACGTGGGTGAGTCCATTCAAACATGGTTTGCATTTCTTATCACAGCGATTGCACCTAATTCGAATCTTTGGGGGGAATTGACGCGTCTGATTTTTCCGCCACGCAGTTCCCCGGATCAGAAAACAGTGTCACTTACGATCTCAAGTCCTTCCATGGAGCCGAAAATGGCATATGGTTGTCTTGCTTAGGGTTCTGTAGCGGTTTGTGCACCAACCTAATGTGGTAAAAGTACCGAAACGACTTTCTGTCTCTAGTCTTCCTGTTTCCCAATACTTTGTGGCAGCATGAGGATCCGATTCAAGTCCAAAACTAAAATACCTAATATCGAGCAGGTGCGCGCCATTGTTGACATTCGAATCGCCAATTTAAGCCGGAAGTTGGAATGTTAGCGGTAGAGCAGGAGATGAAGGATAAGGTGTACGGAGCGACTGGAAAGGGCATATTTTAAAACAATAATTTCAGAACTGTCAGCTTGGAGAGCCCTACTCGAATGTTTTTCATAGGATAAGGCAGCGTGGTTGAGGGCAAACGAGTGGTCAATAAATGCAAATGCAAGCACTCGAAAGCCTTGTCTAAGCCACTTGCAGCCGAGTGAACAGGTTCAGCAACGTCTAAGATGTCGCCCTTTCAGCGGGGTTTCAGAAGGGCACGTGGAAAAGCAACGGAAGAATTTAGGACTAAAATTGTTAAATAGGAGTGCTTTTGACAGTACGCGTAATATGAGGCATTTTAGATTTACTTGGTATTCAAGATAGAATTCTGACTTTGTCAAAGTCTCCCTCAACGTGAGCCAATGTGGTCCGTTCGCAATTGAGAAGTTTCAAATTCTTCTAACTATCTGCAGAATGTGAAAAAGAGGATGCAGAAGGAGAGACAAAACGTCGACTACCGAATAGGTCGTTTACTCTGGCAGTCTGCTTTTTTACTACGACGTTTAATTCCCTGGGACTGTCACGCAAACGTTTTTTGCAACGGGGTTCCTTTCAACGTCATAGGTGCTTGGGGCAGAGAGAAGAAATCCTGCTTGGTCTAACTATCTTGAGAACAGCAGATGTCAAAAGCTACGATTAAAAATATTGTAAGATACCTAGAGTATGAGTGAATATTCGAAAGCTTGATAAGAGTAGGGGCAGACGTCTTAAAACGTATTTCTCCGCATAGGTCTGATTACCAATACCCGCCAAAAATTTGAGTATATTTTTAAAAAACCTAGAAAAATATATACACCGGAGCCAGATAGTTTTATTTTAGCAGTTATCTAGGATGCAGTCGAGAGAGCCATCAGATGAGTATTGAAGGAAACCTAAAAGAATGTGGAAAGCGTAAGCTCACACGACTAGAATCGTCGTATATTCGCGGTACAATGACGCAAGTTTTGTTACAGGAAGTCGGAAAGTGAGCTCACTTTCAGGGCAATATAAACGTAAACAAATTTAACGCCTTGAAAATTAATTAGCGAACGGAGCTTGTAACATTCATCGGGTCATCGGAGTAGAAGAATGGCTTAAAGTTTTTTTATCGGTTCTGATTCACATCATAAACGATCCCACCTCTGTTCAGTCATTCCCTCTGAAGACAAATCCTTTTAGTTTTATCGTGGTCTTTTGCTGACAGGAGAGGATTTGTGTCATTAGTTTCGTTATAAAGAAAGCCTGGAAAAGGCAGTAGGTTTAACGGTTGACGCTTAACTGCTATTTACCCCTCGCAAGTTTTTTTTGATGTGGAGGCATTTGCTGATCGGTACTCGTCAAAGAGGGTACCAGAGCATTAACATGACATACCGGTCCCCAATTGTAGTTGTCGACATCTCGGACACCTCCGGGTGAATTTTCCCACGATTTGCACGAAAATTTAATAAGCGCAGTGTTATGTACTGATGACCTCACGGTTGTGCTTCAAATAAATAAAGAACAGAGTAAATTGGTATATGTCAGTCAAAATATTCAAAGTGATCTTCAAAATATAAGCATGGCCACAAATGAATGGGGAGAGAGAAATTGCTGACTAAATGTCAAAAGTCCGTCGCACGAGTACCTGTCCCTTAGAATAATGTTGAATAAATGACAGACCTGGCGTAATTTGCTTTTGTTATCGATACAGCTTTGAGCGTGTCTGCCTTAGCTGACGTCAGTTTCGTGCCATGATCACCTGGCAGAAAATCCTGGGGTTTTGGCTAACTCTATTCTCCGACTGTGAAGGCCATGCGTTCAGGAAACCTTCACGCCCATGTGGACGGTATCACGTCAAGTTCTAAATTAATCTTTTTGCCGTCTCACACTAGGCGGTGGTCGTTGATTAAGACCTATATCCTGCAAGTGGAGGCTTTGCCCTGTCCTCTAGTTCTTTCCAAACGCAATTATCATCATTCGTTCCGGGAACATCACGAGTATATCTCTGGCTGCTCGAGAAAGACAACCCAGGTTCTTTCCGTCGAGCGCCTCCAAAACGCGGCGAACATACCCCCGTTCCGATGAAAACCCCGTATTATTTACCTGAAAATGCCATTTTGTTTATTACGATTGAGACTGGTTTGGTTTAGCTATATAGGTCACCCTGACCCGGTGAAGACTGTGTACTTACCTTCAAATATCTATGTATAGGTAGAAATGGAGCAAGTGAACTCATTCCCTTTTGTCAATCTTCATGCTTTACCGTAGGGCTTGAAACGAAATGGTGAGGGGGAGTTTTTGTCAGAGTCGAACAGACTTTTGTTTTGAAGAGCAAAGCTTTTGACCCATTTCTCTCTTTATGTCCTCGCCACCGACACAGTGGCCTCCATAAACCTGAGGACTCTACGGTTATGCTAACGGAGAATAGCACCTTCTCCCTGAGGACCCTGCAGCAGGCGTCTGTGGACCAGCAACTGGAGAGAAGGCAGCAGGAGGAGCTGCGTAGGGAGAAGTCCCCTTCATCGAAGAAGATATACAGCCGAGAATACCAAATTGTGGAAAATCTCCGCATCAGTGATTTGGAGCGAGTTGCTGTGATTGGTCAGGGTGGCTTTGGCAGAGTCGAACTGGTGAGCATCAACGCCCTGAATGCACTCACTCTTTCAGACTGATAATTATTCCTGCGCATGCTGTTTAGCCATGCCAAAGTATTAACTTGAACTTTTTGTACTTGCACATGCGTTTGTGGACATTGAGATACTACAGATTAGCTACCTCATGAAATGTTGGCCGAAGTTCTGAAATCCATTTTCAATTAAAAAGGATTGCTTGAGTAGGGTTGCCATATTATTGTGTCGCGTGACACTAAGATATTCCAGCCACGTGCGAATGTCGGTTTTCGGTCGAGCTCCTTACCGATCGCCCGCGCAAACTGCACTCCATAAAAAAACGGCACTTGAGTAGTATGAATTTTCCCCATTGATTTTTGATGCCCTTGTAAATATGGGTGAGATGTGGTTTGGTAGCCCCACCTGATGGAAATAATACTGTTGGAGTTGGGGTTAAGAGTTAGGGTTAGGGGTTAGGGTTAGGGATTATGGATGGGGTTGGGCATTAATGCAACTATTTCTCAACCACTCAGAGTACAACCGCGCATCCTCAATAGCTCTTATCTTGCACACAACTACTTGCCCTCGTCGCCTGCGCGTTCCCCGGCCACACCTGTAAAAACCCCTATTACCGCCGGTCCCGTATTAGAGGTGGCTGGGGTTTGTTTATTTCAGGTGGGGCTACATAACCACATCCGACCAAGGCATGCCCAGAAATATTTTTTCTAGTCATTTGATAGCAAATTAAATCTTCCTTTTTCTGCTCGAGAAAAAAAGTGTTCCGGTTTTGAAAAGCTTCTGTTTGTGAAACGTCCAATAGTAAAACATCGCATCAGCACATTTATTAATGCTGCCAAATTTTATGAGCCGTATATGTCTTTTTCATAATAGTATACAAAAATCTGTGATTTTCCTTTCGCGAAAAGTATACGGCTTGTAGTTTGGGAATCCAGAATGCAAGCTAACGGCCAGCCGGGTTCAAAACCACTCAGGAATCCCAAGTCCTTTGAAACCGAGAGAAGCTCTTTCTCCAAATATAAGAATTGAAGTAGACGTAACTTTACACAAAATGCGTAGAATAAGAAATATTTTTGTGCATGTTCTCTATAAACTATACTTAAATTTACAAAGGTTCCAAAAATCAATGGGAGTACTCTATGCTACCTAAATAGTAAATTTGTGCAAAACATAGTTTATGCAAGCGGTTAATGAGAAGCTCATTCGATAGCCGGCATCTTGACGTAACTGGTATATGCTAACATTAGGCGACACGATACTTGATATGACAGTTTTTTAGGTAATCCTTTCAAATTCGAGACATGTTTCAACATTTTAGTTAACATTTTATGAGATGACATATCCACCGTGTATTACAAAGTAAGTTTTACTCCATGCACGGCTCCAAATTACTATATCTGTGGCAAAAATGTAAGTTCCTATTAATTAGCGCAGCCGCTTACTTGGAACAATAGAGGAAGATTGTAAGCAACTTGTGCATCTGTCCCAGACCTATTTCGCCTAGTAGGACCACTATTTAGCTTACTTGAGATAAGATTGAAAGGAGCGTATGCATTTTGAACAGTAGACTGTGCGGGCCGCCCAATGGAGTGGCCTGCATAACCTTTGCGTGCTTGCAATTCACGTTAATAATTCAGGTGTGATGCCATAAGGCGCGTCGGGTGGTACAAACACTGAAATCTACAAGGGGGCTTTAGGCCGATCGGCTCCTGACATACAAGTGGATCGAGAGCAAAGTCGTCGGCAGCGATTAATAACTCGGTCCTCGCCGGTTTTCCTTGCACGGCAAGTTGATGTACCTCAGCCGAATGTTACTTATTTCCTGGAGCCTCGCTTTTTGGGGCTACCGCTTGATCGGACGAAATTGTTTTGGCCTAATGTAACTCGACTAATCGAAATTCACTGTGTTTGTCGTATGCAACCTGGCATCACAGTTCGAAACTCTTGAAGGATATTTCGATAAGCTTAGGTAAGATTGCGAAATCGACTGGCATTAAACATCGTTTTTAGATGATTATTACATGGTTGCATGCTTGATTCGACCAAAGATATTTTCAGACGACTAGTAAGATGACCCTCGGAAATAATCACTGCGTAGGTAGTTAATGTTTTTACCTTTGGTTTTCGAAGCATTTATTAAAAAACTCGGGTTTTCTAGGATGCATGCACAAAATCCCTTCCCTATATTCGCTATTCGGGAAATGCCGTCTTATCTATGTGTGTTCGAGGTAAAAAAAAGTTCCGCATATTTCCCAGTTCCCTGTTTCTGTAAATGACAAACCTGGTGAAACATCTCTAAATTCTGGAAACATCCGTAACTCTTCAGGAGCCGGTCCGAATGCATTGGCCAAAACACTCCGTTAAAAAGGAACGACCATCAGTTAAAACACAAATTAAGTATTAAAGTAGCATTACGATAGTTGAGGATATTTTTTAAAGACGGAAGTACTGAGAGCGCAGAAATCCATGCCAAAACTGTAGGCATAATTTTTAGATGTACTTCATGCATGTCTGTGCAAAAAACTTAATAAATAAGACGCCATGTGCATAACAACGTTAAAAATCTCTTTGATAACCTTCAGACCAACCATCCTTTCTAAGTTAGTGTAATGTGTAGTTTATATGCTAGTCCAGTGGTTGACATCCAGCTGACCTCTTTCGAATGATACGCGTGATTGCTTCCTGGCGACAGTAAAGTCCGTAAGTTTCAGAACGTATTTTAAGTGTCAGTGAATACTTTGGAGTTTTTGGTGGCCTCAAATGAGTGCCCGATGATGTGGTTTCTGTAGTTCTGGATTATCAAGATCTCACAAATAAGTGCCCTTGAAAGGCTTTACCTATGCGGTGACTTTCCGGCCTTTTATATTCAGATGACTGCTTCGGCCGTATTTGTAGCTCACCTCAACGTGAAGCATAGTCACCGAACGAAACGAAAATCCACAGCGAACGTCCTTGATGAACACGCCCTAAGCCAAAGGAAGAGCCTTCGCTAAGGGGTTTTTCACTTAAAAATGTTTTTTTAAGATATCTGGTGAATGAGTGTTTCTTATCCCTCACCTTTTTCCGAAGCAAGGTCAAGGAGATGGTTAACACATTCAGTGTGTCATATATACCGTTTTCTTTATTTTTTTATACCCTCACCCTCATTATACAAATGCCAATGCGTCACATAGTGGACGAGGATAATGTTTCTCAGGTGGCCAACACGATACTCGCCATGTCCATAAATTGTTAACTAGTTAAGTGATAATTGAACAAAAACACCTCGTCATACATGCAAAAGTTAAATCAACGTGATATGGTCAGACATTTTACTGTATGTCAGTGGGTTTATCATTTATATTGCTGTTGTTTTGGAGCACGAGGTTGGACGGACTAATAACTCAATCTTTAACAAGAAAGGACTTCTGATTTCCTGAAAATTGCGTAACTATTCACATCTTCCCCAACCTGATTTAACGCAGGCTGAAAAATCAACGTTTAAGTGAGGGAGATTGCTTGGCTGCCTTTTACGTCTGGGCTAGTGTTCTCCGAAAGCGATACTTGCGAATACACGCAGATGGGTATTAGGACAACTAGTAGCCTAGGAGGTTTTTTGAATTTGATGTTTTAAACTGTACGCCTATTCGAGGATAGAACGAGTTAGAAAGCTCGACTTAGAGAAAGACATTTTGTTAAGCGTTAATCTAATACATAATACCCACAACACTTGAGGCACCTACGGGCTAGTCACTCCGATTTTGGTCATCATGTTTCGTTAGTTTAGACACGTACTGTATTTTTAAACATCGCGCGCGTTTTTGTTCTGTCTTAATGTTTCAAAATAGCGTGCCACGTTCCTCCTCTAAAACATATTCACGCCTACCAATATGTTCTGCTAAGTTGCCTCTCAGTTCCAATTATATAT
Organism: Spirometra erinaceieuropaei; assembly: GCA_902702965.1. Taxonomy (NCBI): domain Eukaryota; kingdom Metazoa; phylum Platyhelminthes; class Cestoda; order Diphyllobothriidea; family Diphyllobothriidae; genus Spirometra; species Spirometra erinaceieuropaei. The sequence goes on from CACRXP010000072.1 coordinate 807,152, forward strand.
AGAAGCGAATGTTGCTCATTTTGCATGCTCTGTGCGCAGGATTAATAGAACTGAGGATGGTTAGCAGCCTGACTCTTCGTGTCAGCGTCTCAGAAATTTACTTTGTCTTCATTCTTTTTAAAAATTGGAATGCCACCCTTTATTTTTGGAGACGTAATCTCCAGTAAAATTATTATTGAAAGCAATTGTCTTCAATCAATTGGGAAAGTACGCGCTATTTTTTGTGGTAATTTCTTCCCGAAAGTAATTCACACACCCGTTTGGGAAGATTTTCACTTGAGTGTCTCGTTATGGTGTTCCTTACTAATCACTTTTGTATCATCACCTCAGGTTATCTGTTTTTCTCCAAAAACACATCCGATAACTTCCACTAGTGGTGCACGAGTTTCCGCGCATCCCGAATGTACGCCTTATATGGGTCGTATTACATTATCCCTTACGACGGGCTACGAGAAGTTGGGCCACCATAGAGGCCAGATCAGAGTCCGGTACTCGTTACTGTGCCGTGTATCCATAGCGAATTCCATATATGGGATATGTGATGGCACCCTTGGGAACAGACTCACTCTGCACCAACTACCAGTGCCCGATCTTGACTGTCTTAACGCCGTGCCCATGAGGGTGAGGGCGGGGCGAGTTAAGTAGATGCATCGCAAACTTACTTCCACTATCAACCTATTCACGCTCAAATCACCATCCCTGCCTCCACCATGCTGTGGGGCACAGGTGGACACTGTCGGTAGCGACCTTCAAACTGTCGTCGGGTGGTATGACAAAAAGCCTTAGGACTCCTCTGAAAAGGAGTGTTTCATTTTCCCCATGTGTTTTCATTTTTAGGTCAGACCAGTCAACGATTCGTCCATCTCCTTCGCCCTTAAGCGAATGAAAAAGGTCCACATTGTGGAGACGAAGCAGCAGGAACACGTGCATTCAGAGAAGCGCATCCTACTGTGCGTCGACAGTCCTTTTATCTGCAAGTGAGTTATTTCCAGGACGCATTCTACCAAAGTTCCGAGAATCTGTCCTAATTTTCTTTCTCCCTTTCCCCGTGTTTTTGTGTCACGTCTCTAATCTTACTCGTGCGTCAACCCAATCTTACTTGTTGGTATGCCTTTTAAATTGTGCTGGTCCATCGTCACCACAGGTATCCTCTGAGCCCGCCAGCATCACGAGGTCTTTGGGCGGTCCTAGAGTAGAGCACAATTCGGACTAACTGAATCACCAGACGGTTTGGCAAATATGTTTTCCGTAAACGCGCCTTGGACCTATACAAGTTATTCTGCATGAAGCTTACAACAGGAAGTGGGTAGTTCCCCAGCTACGTAGATTTTCTTCAGTGGATCATGCAAGAGGAATCTGCGTTAGCATGTGACAGGGAAGAATGACCTACGAATATTCGGCGCATCAACTATGGGCTACGACAACTGTAGTATAATAATGTTATGCACCAACTTATTTGTTCGCTGTTGGGTGCTAGTGTTTGTGTAGGACCACAGTGGTAATATGTTCGCTCTTCGGAAAGTGGTCGTGTCGTAGTGAATGATAACCTGGAGCTTCAAACTCTCCTATAACCCTCTGTTCTGTGAATCTAGTCAATTTAAATTCATTTCGTCCCAGGGAAGGTAGTTCCAGCCCGTTTGATTTTTCACTGAACGATCTAAATTCCTCCAACTATTTCGTCAGTACAGGCTGGCAACTTCCCTGAAATCTTTGCATATCGTCATCCAAAAAGTCATTGTCACGTAATCTTTATTTTTTTCTCTTCCAGACTATTTAAAACCTACAAAGACACCAAGTTTGTGTACATGCTGATGGAGTTTTGTCCTGGTGGTGAATTGTGGACTGTTCTACGTGACAGGTACGAAGGACTATTGCTCATTTCCCTTGCCCACCCTTTTGTTTGTCGTTTTCTTGTTTCGCTGCTTTCTGTATTCAGAAAAAACCAGTATTATAGATATTTTCCTTGGAGCTGCAGGTTTAAACCATTTTAGTTTTAAAGGTAACGTAAACACACTGAACCTCTTTTATCGAAAGTGTGACTGCGGTCTTGAAACCGTGTCCAAGTTGTGATTGATTCAGACTACCAGTTACGCCACGGTCTACTGGACGAGATCGAAGCTTTGACGTGCTTTAGCTGGTGCTTGGGTTCTGTTTTGGCCAACGAGTTTTTGTTGTGCACTGTTCATTTTAACTAATTAAGGGAGCACTATCATCTAATGGTTTCTCGCTAAATTTACACATGTTAAGCTTCCTGCAGCGTTAGCACATTTGGAAATTCTCAACCTTTGTACACTTGAGAAGTGACGTGTACGAATGAAAGGCCTAGTAAAACTTGAATTTCTATCACTGTCCTCCACCTCTGGTTGGGTGGGCGCCATAGTCATTAGACTATTGCTGCATGTTTCGGGGCGTCACATTTATTTCACCACTGCACTTAGTGGCGATTTCAGCTTTCAGACGGACACTGCTAAGTGTCAACTGAGTTCTGATCTGTTGAACCTGAAATGTTCTCACGATTTCTCTCGCACTCGCCCCCTCGCTCTCTGCTGGTAACCCTACCCTTCTGGCGCAGGTTTCGAAAGTAAAAGTCTCGTCGTGTTGTTAACAGGGCAAGGTTTTGAGAGCCGGTGGAGACTCACGCGTACTGTTCCGATCTGACGGACAGCAAAACTCCTCCCACTCCCTGTTTTACGGTAAAATAAGCCAGAGATTTATCAGGCGAACAGTTAACGTCAAGAGATAACCATTTTTACTGAACTTCATGAGGGCGGGTTTCTAAGCCGCCACCGATAAGCTGATAGTTCTGGCTGGCGTCTAGCGATCTAGTTGGATGATAGTGCAAGTGGCAGCAGCTGAACCAGCACTGCAGGCATCAGCGGTAACCGAAGTCAACGTAGGTGGACGGTGGTCTACTGATGGCTTTTAACTCAAAATATGTGAACCGTCTGAAGGCTCAGGTCGCTATTGGAGCAGCAGCTGTTTGGGACGGGCGTAGGTGGTGACATCCGGATGCGTTTTGGCGGTATGCATTATGACGGGGTCAACCAGCACCACCACACTGCAGGTTATTTGCGCCTCAAGTGGCCACCCTTCATTTCAGTAGGTTAAATACGAATATCCGGTAGCTGGCACGCCAACTAGGCTTACCGAGTACCGTGAGGCCAGAGGTACATCCGCAGTAGGCCTTATTATTCCCTCATTTGGTTACCCCGAAGTCATTGCGAGTCAAACTTACGCTTGGACGATAAGATATCTCCGACAATTTCGTCTTCTGAAGGATGCTGCGTTTGGTTTAACCATCTTACTTGGCAACCGGCAAGGCAGCTGTGGAACAGGTACATAGGCATGCGTTTTCTGTGCGTCTGAGGAGACGAATTTGAGGAATGCATCTGACAACTCTTTCGAACCACGAAGACAACCAAAGATCATTTGGAAGGACTTTGTTTTCAAGCCATCTTCAGGTTTCTTCGTGCCTATCTAGAGCATGGTAAGCGACATTTCCATATACCATGGTTGCGTCCGCGAATTCTGCTATCACAGATGTAGGAGGTACCAACAGTGTGTTTCTGTCTAACCCCTCAGTTTGCTGCAGGAAGCACTGATTTGTAAACCGACATCTCTCGCCGCCAGGATAGACCGAACAGCAGAGGGATTATGGCATTCTTGGCTGCCTTAACACGCAGTTGGATGGTAACCTTGTCGAGGTTTAAAGATTTCTTCTACAGTAGGCACCAGTCTCACGCCTGTCTCCCCCAAAAACTCGAAGGTTTATGGGCTAGCCGCAAGATGGAGACCGACTCGACTCCAGCAATCTCTGTGATATAGGAAACCGAAAAGCCTTTTTAATTGCCAATCAGGAGTGTCCGATTATCGTTTGTCAGACGCCACCAGAGCGCGTTGGAAAACTTAGCTGGAAACCTTTCTCTCCATCGTTGGGTCTCAGAGAGTTTGGAATCATCGAGGTTCTCCTGTCCCTTAACTGCAGGAACAAGACTAATTTTGGATACTCCTAGCCTTTAGGGTAAACACTTACAAAACCGGTAGGATTGTAGTCGTAATCACGACTGTAGTACCTCGGTGTAAGACTGATCTCCCTTTCCATACTCTGCTCTTGTAACATAGACGTGTCTTTGATGACAAGCTGACGCGCTTCAGTCTGGCCTGTGTGATTGAAGCATTCGACTATCTGCACCACAACAGTATTATCTATCGCGATCTGAAGCCAGAGAACATGCTTCTAACCGTGAATGGCTACATCAAGCTGGTAATTCTTCTACACGTTGTCTTTTTAATTGCGTTTTATCTCAGTTCCCTTTGAAATGCAACCGTCCATTTTCGAAATCGTACGACACTCTATATATAGGTAGCACGATTTGCCATACCTGACATCACAGGTACTAGCTAAGGGTCCAGACATGCGTTTCGTTGATATTCCGCCACGGCATGACACAGCTGCGAGGGGGTCGACTCATCACTGAGTCACCCAGCGCTTCCCATGCGCATTCCTGGGTAGCTAGCCCGAAATATCAACGAAACGCGTGTCTGGCCTTTAAGCTAGTGCCTGTGCTGTGCTGTGCTACCTATTCCTATACTGCTGGCTGTCCGTTGACCGTTTATGAATACTACGCGGTTATTCTGTTGTGGCTGATAAACTTCGGCCAAAATATTCGTATCAAATTTCAGTCCCAACTTATAATTCTCAAATAGAACTGATCTACTCCAAATTAGCGACCAATTTCTGAGGAAATTAAAAAGCTACGATACCTTGTATGCCGAAGTCGGATTCCATCTTTATCCTGGTCGACATGGTTTTGTGTTACACCTGGACACAGATTGCCCCCTTCCCTTGACTCGAAAAGCAACTAAAGCAGAGTATGACGTAAACTGGTCGCTCGAGGCCTGTCGACCTGATCAGCTGTCGCTGCTAGGTGTTCGTCAGGACAAGCCTACATCTTTATGGCCCGAAGATTATTAATCTTGTAAGTTGGGCTGTGTAGATTTTTGCGAAAAGGACTCTCGTCTGCGCGAGGAGAGCCCGTGTATAATCAAGTCCTACTGGATCACCAACAGATTCAACTGAGGAACTGACATAATTTTTTGCGTAGAAAGGTAATTATGGTTTCCGATCAATGTTTCACGGGTTTCTGGCCATACCATATGTTTTCCGACATGGCTGCAGGAGGGGTCACTCTTGCTTATGTGATAGAGCTTGCCGTTAAGGTCTAATTATGAAATACTAAGTCGTCTCTCACAGGCGGTGGAGAGCAGCACTCCTGAAAGGGCAGCGCTGACTTGCGTATTGCCACGTTCTCATTTATCCTAATTTGGCCTTCCTACACTTAGTTGTGGCTGTGCAGATGGCTGCGCAGCTATAACCCAACAAGCTCAAGGACGCGTATTATTGGGACTAAGTAGTGTTAAATAACCTTCTTTTACCTCCGTCATCCTTGCAATGAGTTTTCTAGTTCGCCTCTCTTGAGCACGGGCTACAGGAAAACCTCAACTGCGGCTCTTAGTACTCTTGTTTTGGTACACGTTTACGAGGCGTGTTCATCGTAATTTGCATTCCCCCTGCTCACAATTGAGGCCTACCGTGCAGGCTTACCGTTGTGAACCTTATGCGTCCAATGACATTCGCCTGACCTTCTGAACTGATTTCATTTTCTCCGCTCCATGTGTGGATAGTGATCTTTGCATTTTTATGAGCTTCCTTTTTTACGGGAGGAATCTCAAACGATACAACTGTCCCTCAAGCGGGTTTTCTTCGCGTTTTGTCTCAAGAAACTGTGTGCAAAACTGTAAAAGCATAAGGCGTTTTTTCCCTGTTTTTAAATATTTACTTATGTAGACTATTAAACTAGCAATGGCAGTAATAAAAGTATTCATTGCGGAAAGAATGCAATCATGCTGTAAGTCCAAAGTATGGCTGAATTCGTGAGCCCGCACCCATAGAAAGATTTACTAGCGCAATGTTGCGATATTTGCTCATCTTTCGTTATATTTTCGACTTTACGCGAACTGAACTTTGGGTGTGTTGTTCGTCAAACTAGTGTGATTTTGGCTTCGCCAAACGACTGGGCGGGCAGCGGAAAACGTGGACTTTCTGTGGAACCCCAGAATACGTGGCTCCAGAGGTCATCCTCAACAAGGGTCATGACTTTGCGGCCGACTATTGGTCCCTCGGTATTCTCACCTGCGAACTCCTCATGGGGACGTGAGTGTATAGCTTACACCTTCGTTGTTTTATCCATAACTATTTATACGCTGTCCTCCTCCTCCTCCTCTGTTTCACAATGTTGTTCGGACAGTTTACGGACTTTTTGCTGTCAATTTGTCACTCTGGTTATTACTAGCCTTGTTCAAATCAATACTGCCTCATCGCGCCTGGAGGTTGAATTCCTATCCCGGGACGTGTATTTTTTTCGCCTTTTTTCGCACGGCCAAAGCTGATGCGGGCACACTCACCGAATACGTCTTTTGCAGGCATATATTGCAGGCCAATATTGTACTTTCTCGACTCGGCGTGCTCACCATAGACGGCATACATTAGCCCTTAGTCCACATAAAGGACGAGTAGAATGTTTGCTGGAGAGCGGTTGCAGGTAGCAAATTTTGTCAAACCAACCAAAAATAGAAGTGTACTTTAAAGCAGAGATGATCTTTTCTTTCCCGACATTCGAACAAGCGCTTAAACCCCTTCCAATGCCGTCCCTTAGGATGTTGCATAAAACTCGACGCCTTTGAAAAAGTGTCAAAGTAGTACCTTATGTCGTGCTCATGTCGGCAGAAAACCAGAGCTCCGCTTGAGTAAAACTGAAGGCTGTTTTAGGGGAGACTATCTAGACCTTACCTTACAGCGAAATAGGTGTTCGCCTGGGGTAACGTTTGTCGCTAAAGTTTACTTCATTTCGAAGTCGTTAAATAGAAAGTTTGTTTCCACTTTTGCGTAATGCTTCTCGTCACTTTCTCATCCGTTCACTCAAACAGCTGCATACTTCTGACTATCATACTATCACAATTTTCCATCGTGCATTATGCACCGAGTCTCATGAACCATGCCAAATTACAGGCATTATCCGGAATGACATTAAAAATGCACCAATACTTCTAGCAACATTCCGAAATGACCAACACATGCAAGGACTACTTTGCATTGCTACAGGAGCTTACGAGAATGCACACAACTGAGTAAAGAGCAAGGAATATGAACCAGCATGTTAGAAAAAAGCGTCTGTCGTTTTTCACTTTGCTTTAGTTCAAGTGTGGAACTAAGTAAAATACTGTTCGGGCTTCGCGCCGGAATGATGGAGGTTCTTTTGAGCATTGGTATGCTGCACTTTGCATCAACGAAGATGTTCTCGATCTAGTGGACTGTGAGCCAATTTTAACAGTAAAAATTTCAACAAGGTTGAATGTGAAAAGGACGGTCAGACTTCTGCCAAATATTACTGTCAAATCGTAGACCTAGCCTGCAAACGCTTCTCCCAAGGAATTTGCTCGAAGTCAACACATTTACCTCTGAACAAATCAAAAATCGTGGGATTAGAAACTGGACCCTATGTCATAGAATAAGGAGGAAAGCCCACTTATGAACTTAATCCCTCGCGGCTGCCCTACGCAGCGGCTCAGAATCGACGGAACGCGCGTCTGGCCTTTTAGCTGGGACCTGTATTGACAGTACAGTGAATCCATCAATGCTTGCGTACTACTGAGTGCCTGTTGGCAGCTTTTGAATACTACACTATTGTTCTAATTCTTAGCTGAAATATTCATATCAACTTTCGGGTCGGACCTAGGAACTTAACACATTGCTGTCCTAAATCGATCGCCTGTATGAATATCCCCACCTTATGGCGGTCTAAATCACCACGTTAGGTTTTTACCAATGCGGCATGTCCTCTAACTTTTTTCAAACAGATGTGCCTTTTAACCCCATTTTCTGACTTACGCAAAGTGTAAACTCGTCAAATGAGTAAAGGGACCTCCAGAACGAAGGCCTAGGCTGGAGATGCTGCCATTCAGAGAAACATAGTCTCTGTACACGCTGCCCTTAAATAAATATTTTGATATGTTTTTACTGTATGCAGTTTAGTGTAGCCCTAAGAAGCCATTGGAAAACGGTTCACATGAATGTGGTTAACCAACAGATAATAATTATTATTTCGTATCCATCGAAAAAATGTTTACTCCATTTTTAAATCGTCTTCCGGTCGCATCTAGCGTCATTCCATTCTTACTAGTGCACCATGAAGAATCCTAGTGAATGTTTAAATAGCTCTAACTAGTCACATCGCACCCGTTCTTTCTATAAGTAGACCATTAGCTAATATAAGGAGTTAGGAATAGTTTCCGTATGTTAATATCGAGCAAAATGGAAGCTCTTTGTTTCTGAGCCTGCTATGTGTTCCCAGAATATTCACTTCAACCGATTCGGTTAAAAATATTGTCTATAGACATCTTTACCGTATTCTGTAGCAGAATTACACGGCCTTATTGGTCCCAATTTTGCAAAATACACACGCAGCTGCATTCTCCAAGCAATGCAAATATTGGACGCCCTCAACTGACTGACGCTGTCAGAAAACTCGATTTCCACCTCCGCGAGGCCCTCTTAACTAAACAATATTTGAATTTTCGGTCAGATGTGGTTGTGTAGTCCCACCCGAAGTAAAAAAAACCCGGGCGACCTGTAATATGGGACCAATGGTAATAGGGGTTTTTACAGGCGGGGCCGAGGAATGCACAGGCGACGAGGTCAATTAGTTGTATGCAAAAGAAAATCTATTGGGAATGCGCGGTTATACTTTGAGTGGTTGAGAAGTAGTTGCCCTAACCCCAGCCCCAATAGTATTGTTTTCATCAGGTGGGGCTACATAACCACATCTTACCGAATTTCCGTTCACAGAAGAATGCGTGTGCCTCACCCAGGCTCATTTCACATTTATTTTTCTGCGAAATCATTGGGATGTAAAGAAATATCGGTATATACATCAAACTACCCTGATTTTTAGATTGAGAGATGGTTTTGACAAAAAAATGCCTTGTGTCAATCTCGTATCAGCAGACGATATTCGCAGTGCCTTCGATGCCCTCTAATAATCTTCCAGATCTCGGCCATTTCACCCCATTGGGTTCTCCCTTTTACCTAACATAATTTTCAGGGTGATTTCTGTCGGAGTGCTGAAATACAACCCGTACATGGTGTTTCATCTAGTTACATTGTTGCAGTCACAGACCTAACATAATAATTCTTAGGTTTTCGCATTATCTCATAATGATTCATGTCACAGACCCCGATTTCTTTGAACGGAAACAGTCATAGTTTTGTTCCATTAATGCGCTTGCGTTATTTTATTCTCTGAAACTAGGAAGGATAATGGGAGGAGTTTTTACCATTTGGCTTTTTGGGTATGCTGATGTTCTGTTCATTTCCATGGGATAAAAAAACAGAACTAGCTACATTAGGCGGCCAGCACCAACCATCTTCCTTGTTTCCAGGTCTGTCTCGGTCGATGCTTGGGCCAGTGTAGGATGGGTGCGTATGCACTGAACGCGGTCTGCCCGGGCGCGTCAACACCTACGCAAGCTCACGATGGGCGCAGCTGTGCGGAATCTACTCGACTTTCAGCTTTCGTGAATCCTCGTAGTGACTGCGGCATTCCTTCACGCTATGTGACCCAACAGCTTGTCTGGGACCGAATTAGTTGACGCAGTCGGTCAGTCAGCGTGTCGAACCCCTTCCGGCTATTAAGTCTTGTCATCACCCCAGTCAAGCAGGTAGTGCCAGAGAAGGGCGCAGCGACTATGAAGTCCAACAGCGACCCGGAACTCACAAAAGCCGGTAACGAATAGGGATTCCGAGGGAAGGGGGGCGGGGGACGGCGAGACACTACTTCCGGTAGGAGCGCCCAGGCCGTTTGAGAGCCAACAAATTGTCACTGCGAAGCGGATGGCAAATCTCACTTGTCCCATACATTACACGTATTGCCCTTAGAAAGGGCATGACACATTAAGCGAATATTTACTTCGTTCCCACGGTCTCTATCAACCTCTCGGGTTTCTTGTTTGGGCGATTGTACATCATTATCATCCTAACATAAACTAACATAGGGCGTGTGTTATCGTCGACCAGTCTGCCATAAGAGACCTGACACTTCCCTGTTACTGATTTTCCGATTCAGTAATTTTTTGAGCTATTGTGTAATCTTGGTTTATATTTTCTCTACCGATCACGAAAGGTTCATTTATTTGGCCACCTGCTTCCGCTGCCCAACTTACGTTGCTGTTAGCGAGGTTTTTCTTTAGTTGCCTCTTAAATGACATGAATTTAGAGTTTTCTCCGCAAGTGTTGTTTTATTGCCTTTGCATCTGTCTAGCGGCGCCTAAAACATTCCTCGATTTAAATAAATCCCAGCGCGTATGTGCATTGAAGTGCTCTTCCCTCATCGGCTTCGGCTGCAGCAATTCTGTTTCAGCGCTCTCAGTCGGCCTGATCAGTGAAAATGTCTTCGTAGGCCATTCTTGCTGACCAGTTTCTCGCCCCTCCCCTTCTACGTTTCACATTTGCTGGCTTCTCCGCTTTAAGTGTCCACTCACCTTCCTTGCCTATGTTTCTCCACGCAGTCCACCCTTCCAAGCAAGCGAGCCGATTAAAATCTACATGAAGGCATTGCGCGGCATCGAGGCCTACGATCTTGCTCACCACAAGAATATCAGTGCCAAGGCCTACCAGCTCATCAAGCGACTGTGCCGACTAAATCCCACCGAACGTCTTGGCATGGGCCGGCTGGGAATCCAGGAGATTCGAAATCAAAAGTAGGTTTGCACCTTCAGCTGTATTTTCTCGCTAATTTTTCCAAAATTCCCTTTACACTTCCACCCTCCGTTTTTACGTTTTTGTCCAAGCCCTGTCTCACGTTTATTTATCTGGAGTTCGGGACTCGGGCACGGATATCACGTTCTTAACTGCTCTCCCTCGGACGAGGAGCTTACGACTTGCTCATCCCCCCCTTGCCATGTCGAATGCTGCACCAGAACGCCTGAGCTTCCCCACCGTTCAGCTTGTCCTTCTTGTGACCATTCAGATGACGCTTATGCCTCGTTGGAGTATTATCCGCGCCCGAGTTGTGTTGTTTGGGGTATCTTCTAGTTTACCAGTCACTCTAGAAGTTTCCTCGAAAAGCCCGTCCGACTGTTTTTTGGTTAGTAAATAACATAAATCTGGCGAAGCTGGATCGATGCGCACACTGATTCAGTTTGATGGGAGCATACAAATCTGACGAGCTGCGTGCTTGACCGACCAGTCGGCAGACCTGCAGCTGCCCTGTGCTACCATCGTTCTTGCACCTAGTTGACCTTTTGTGAGACAGTCGTGGATAGGTGCAGATGTTATGGGGCTTGACAAACGAGTTTTGGGACCCAGCTGGCAACCTAAAGCGCCACTATCAATGTACAGTGATAGTGTAAGAACGTGCCCAGTTAATAATATTAAAGAATGTAAACGCTTGGTCCCTCTTAGTTTTCTCTATGATCCGCGAAATATCAACATCAAACTGAATAGGATGAGATTAGGCGTGGTGACTGACGCGACGCGGAGTCAGCGTCTAAAGTTTGCTGCGTACGGACTCGGGACTTGCAAAAGTGAGAGATACAATAAAGGTCGCATTAAAAAGTTCCCACTGTACTTTGTCCACCGCTCCAAAGAATAAGTGATTTCCCAGCTGGCAACCTTCCAAGTCGCAACTTTATTATGGTAAGAAATGTGCTATGTGACTCTGAGGCAGGGCGCCTCAGTGTCGGCCGCTCATTCATGTCTCTCCCGTGCCCCAGTGGCCTGTCCGAACTTTCGACCGACCGATGGTGGGGCGTGTTGAGAAATCATCCGTCTACACGTACCACGCACTTTCAGACCTCTCGCTCAACATGGGCCCAAGTCCTCAAAAGACGCGGGTTTGGCATGGAGTAAACGCACACACTCATAAGCCCTGTTATACCTGGAATTAGTGCGTCGAATGGTTGTTGCATGCTCGATCGTTGTCTCCTATTGATTGCCGACGCGCTTGCGTGGGACTAATTAGCCCAACGCTTGTCTGAGAAGGTTTGAGAGTTGTGATTATGTGTTAGCCGGATTGGGCCTGTTTTGTCCCAAATTGCGTGCATTGTCTACTCGGACTTTGCAGTCACTGGGTGTTAATAGGTCACCCTAACAACCCGCACTTGTTGATGTCACTCTAGCTCTCAACACGATTGTGCGCTATCTAAACTAGTCAGTTGAGTCAAAAATCCGGCCGACCTACTAACCACTCAAGTTCACTATCTGATTGGTCGAATTTCATTCCCCTACTTGCGACTGCCTGAGTGAGGACCCACGACATCATGCCAACAAAACTCTTGTTCCAGTTGACTGAATTGTAATATTTTAAACGAGGGCAGCATTAGTCATTTGATTACCGTTTTGATCGTATAACAATGTTTTCTACCTGACAGGTACTTTCAGGGCTTCGACTGGGAGGGGGTCCGGAACCGAAGTTCACCCTCACCATTCCGTCCAAAGGTAAGCGTCCCGCCTTAGCCCGCCTCCTTCGCACCCTTCATTGTCGCCTCCTAGATATTTTTTTGCTTTCAAAACGAAATCTTTTGTTCGAGGTTCGGGTAGGAAGCTCTACCCCAGCCTATACACTTCTGCGTGACATGGTTACCTCAGCCAACTGGTGGTTCATTTTGAATGGACAGCTGAGACATTTTTATTATGATGTCTCCATAGACGTCTTTGTCGGTACTATCTCATTACGTCTACTACCAGTCGCTGTGCAACTGCCTGCGAGGGTTCAAGTATGAGCCCCAAGGCACAACGGAACGAGCATGTTCCGTAACCACATCGGTGGGCGCCCATCAGTCATAATTGTCAATTAGTGCCTGCACCGACGTTGCGACGGCTTGGGGTTCAGGCAGCTGGAACGGACTGCAGCGGGCGGTAAGCACTTGGAAGGGCCGTGGAGAGCCACATGCTTGGATCCACAGTCGGTGCGTCGATTGTTCTGCGTTCGAGGTACAGACGGGGCGGTGAAGCTAGTTCGTGTTGAGGCATGACCCCCCTGAGTCGTTTCTACAGGGAATAAGTAGAGCGAGCAGCCGTCTAAAGGCTGATTGCTCATACACAAGTGGAAATGTTGAATTAGGGGCATGCCGTACCTACTGCGTTTTCCTCAACCCTGACCCGACAATTTAGGTAGTTTGCGTTCTGCGAATATCAAACTTTCTATTTTTGTTATCGTTCGCCTCACCACAATTGTCCTCATTCTCCTCAACTTTTTAATTCAGGTGGATTGCAAAATTACAGTCGTGTTTTTTCATAGAGTGGGTGGGCTAACTCATGAAATGTCAACCGGAATTCCAAAATGCGTTCTCGTTTCGGAAGGATTAATTAAGTAGCGTTGTAAACCTAATCATCGTGTAGCCTAATTCTATAATAATTCAGTTACCTCAGGGTTCTGGCTGCATGCGAAAACTTTACTCCGTAAAAAATGACAACTTAAGTAGCACGTGTTTTTCCCACTCATTTTCGATGCCCTTAAAAAGTCAATTATATTTCCTGGAAAACACGCATAAAAATATTCAATCTTTTGCTCATTTGGTAGGAAATTACGTCTTCTTTTAATTTTATGTTTGAATAACGAGTATAATTCGGTTTTCAAAAACTTTTCCAATCCCTGAATAATTCTGAACTCCGACGTGCCGTTAGACTTGCATTTAGGGTTTCCAAACTATAAGCCGTATATTTTCCGCGTTCGCAAAACCACACATTTCTCTACGGTAGTAAGGGAAGACCATATGGTGTTCATACAATTTAGGAGTGGATTTGAGCCAGATTATTAAATTTACAACCCACATTAGTAAATACAGAGACATGACGTTTTATGAATGGGCCTTTTACGGTATTAAAAAATCTCGCAATTAGAAACTTTCTTAAAACCGAATTGGACCCTTCCTTTGAGTATAATATTGGAAGACGTAATTTCTACCGAACGAGTAAAAGAATGAGTATTTTTATGCATGATTTTAAGGGCATCGAAAATCAATGAGAAAAATGCATGCTACTTAAGTAATCATTTTTTACAGAGTGTAGTCATTTCATGCAGCCGAAAAGAAGTTCGTTTGAAAGCCGGCATCCTGAGGTAACTGAATTATTATAGAATTATCCTACACGATGATTAGTTTTACACCGCTACTTAGTGAATCCTTTCGAAACTAGAACGTATTTTGGAATTTCGGTTGGCATTTCATGAGTTAGCCCACTTACTCTAGGTGTCTTTTTAATTTCCAGGGCCTACTTAACCCGTTTCTGTTACATGAGCACTTTTATTCTCATTTACAGGTCTCCGGACCCCTGGACTTCAGCAACTTCGACCAGTTCCCTGTCACGGACGACGTTCCGCCCGACGAGACGTCAGGTTGGGACAAGGATTTCTAAGAGCCCACCGTCACAAAACCGCAGAGTCGCTCCCTTTCCTACCCCTGTTTCCCCATTCCCTTTAACCCTCACCATTTGTATCTTTCATATGGAGTTTTCTAACCCTCCCCCCATCCGGCGGGCACGCATTCTCTGCCCATGCGCTCACTCGCACAGCCTAGCCACCCCCGCCCACTCCGTTCGCCATCAATATGA
>CACRXP010000072.1:821873-838709 GCA_902702965.1 Spirometra erinaceieuropaei
TCGCACCACATCTCGCTTGCCGTGGTCGCCCTGTCTGGACCACTTTATCCAATATTTCGCTTTTTGTGTACCTCTCTTTTAACTTGCGTCGGCTGTATGTGCGTTGCAGCCTCCCCCTCCGTGGGGAGGTGGTATGCTTCGCCATTAGAACCCTCGCGCACGCGGGCAGTCTTTTATTCCAGACGGCGATGAAGACAACTGCTAATTAATTGTGGTACCGAATATATGAGCTCATTGAAAATAGTCGCTCACCACCCCTCCCCCATCTTAGATACCCACTCATTGCTTACCTGATTACACTCGACCCAGAAGTCCACTTCGGTACTCGGGGAATTTTCACTGCTGACTTCAGACAGCGCCATTCTTCTGCTGCTGAAACCGAATATATACTGCTGTCTTTTTCTTTCTTGGCTTCTTGCTGGTAGTTTTCTGACCGGCTCCCATTCGGTATGGAGTCTGTGCTTACGCCGAGTCACAGCCGTAATCTGCACAGCAGTGTGTAAATTGCTGGCTTCTCCAAACGCCAAACGTTGACAGAAATCTTTAAATATGCCCTCGAAATTCTTCAAGTGACGATGCAGGGCTCACAAGCGTGGAACCTGCATGGTGCTGTCAATTTTAACGTGAGAGTTATTGATCGGGTCTGTTTCTATGTCCACTTGGAGTGGGAGTGTTCGTATGCATTTGATGTGGTCTATAAGACAGATGATGATACCTCCGGGGCATCTTTATTTACTATTAGACGTTTGAACAGTTAGACCTGTCCCGATAAGCCGATTGGTTTGTTTCACGATTTCTAAACTGCTGCGTCGATTGGCCATGTTAAGAAAGACCCGAAACTCGGCGCACCGTTTTTGTCGCTCAGCGTTCACGCGCGATATGGAACCACCGCCCGGTCTCGTTTATCAAGCCCTTGCGTGAAAACAATCAACAACGCCGTAGCTGTTTAGGTACGGCGCCTTTCACAGAATGCTGGAGAGGGTGAGGTGCACGTAATGATGGCTGCAGTAAAATCTGCCGTCACCGTTTTTTACCCAAGGGGAGGGGATAACGCGGCTAAAAGGCCGTCCCCTCTGCAAGTGGTTTTAGTAGTTGGGCACGTTTACGAAGGACGAGGGCCTTCAGTCTCCGAAGTCTCGGTTACTTTTCCTGTATGAACTGGACATCAGTCAACTGAAACATGTTTAACGATACTCAGGATAAAGTTGGGAACGGGGACTGCAGAAAGGAACAACGGAAAAAGGCATCAGGGACAGTGCGCATCAGGCGAAAACGGACATGGGAAATGCCATATGTAAGGTGGAAGAGGATACACCAAAATCAAGCTAGAAAAGCGGCGACAATTTCCACAGATCAGTAATTAATGATGAGAATCGCACTAATATGAGTGCCAAAGGCAGTGTTTTTGATGAAAAATGCCGGCGGTAGATAGCCACGCGCAACTACTTTTATTCCGTATTCCCGCGCCCGTTACTACCGACAGCGTTCGCAATTTGTGAACATTAGGCGGTCATTCTGCAGTAGCCGATGGATTTCACCTCAATTATTCATAGCAGCTTTCGGTTCAAACTTGTAAAGGTCTGTTTCGAAGGATTTACCACAAGCTCACGCATTTATTCCCTCGGAAATTAAACAAGGCAGAATGTTGACTACGCAGAGCCGTACCAACCCTTTATCTACATTCTTGGGCACCTTGTACTTTAAATTGATGTTCGACTAATAAATGAGACCAGCCCAGACTCCTGTGCCAATACGAGGTTGATCGGTGGGGGCGGCAGCTGTGACTGGACTGAACGAATCGATGTTGTGTTTTGATACCATTAATGAGGAGCTCTTTGTGGTGGACGCTAGGGGAACCGGGCCTTCGGAGACGCTCCGATGACGGCCACTGGACAATCCGAGTTGATTCGTACCGAAAACCCTTATGAACTCCCAGATCGAGAAGAAGATGAGTCCGAGTCGGTGTGAAGTAGCCGAGGCGCCATCGACCGGCCGTTGTGCTAACGATTTGGGGGGTTTCGTTTGACTACGTTTCAAAGACGTCCCCAGATGATGTATGTTTCCTCGCGTGCCCTTCCGGTTGTCCACAGGCACTGCTCGGAGGACGCTTGACTGAGGAATGTGAAAATTTCTACGTCATTAGCGGCTATAGTTCACGGACTGGTATCCTTTCCAGGCTTTATTAACATGTTGACGTCTCGAGTGGTTATATCACTTGTCCGGTTTTGCAATTCGTACCGCAACAAAGGTCAAAAATTATTCTAAATATCTGACCGAATCGTTTCTTAGCTTTTGCTTTTCCGTATTTTTTAGCCTGGTGAATACAATGTCGCTAATAGTGACTTAAATGCAGTACACTCTTCAAGGTGGACGGGCGACTAGCCGCTGGGACACTCAGCCATTGAATTGGTTTGTTACCAGAAACCTTTCTTAGACTGTCATCCTGGGACTCTAACCTTTGCCCACCTAAATTTAGATTTCTACCGACGAAGAGATCATCTGTTTTTAATTCATAGGAACCTTCGACAAGAAACCTTCCGATCCCTGCGGTCCAAAAATAAGTTTGAGAGCTGGCGAAATCGTCATTTTCCTTGAAATGTACGCTGACTTTCATCACCCCGACGGTGTTCCAAATTAGCATGGATAAGTGCCACATTTTATTAATTTTACATAGGTAGGTCTCTAAAAGAAGGTAGAAAAGTGTCCCATGGGTACATGGAAAGGGAAAAGGGCAGTTCAACGTGAAAGGCTCGCCCGTTGAGCAAAGCTCGCCGTGGGTGAAACAGTACACAACTAGCTGCTTTCAAGTCCAGCCATGCAGCTTTAAAACGAAAAGCACACACAGGTCCATTGATGGACTTTACAGCACTAAGTTTGCAAAGGTAAAAATAATGGCCTTCACAGTTATGCCACTTCTGTTGAGCTCCCTGAGATCGACTATCAGCAGCCGGCATTTGAAGTGGTTAATCTACAGGTGGTTACTTATCCAGGTGCGCGCCAATACAAGCAGACTTGGGTGCTGGCGCAAAACACCAACTATTGTGGTCGAGTTGTTATACTTGGTAAGCGACGGATTGTTTGAATATTTTTGTTATTGTTGCCACAGTTAAACGTACTTCTGGCTTTATGAGTCCGCACACTCATAATTATCTTATATCTTACAGACTTTGCGTAAAAGTGCTTCTTCAGTTGCGACCATATTTTCATGCGTGAACCCGAATTTAACTTTATGCTGTGTACATTGAAAGGCAATTTAATTGGCGCAGGTCATTGGCTCGGTGTAATGGAGGAACGTTATCTAAACTAAGGGCGGCACGGTCGATAAAATCTAAGCTCAAACCATCAGCGATGCAAATAAGCCACGAGGCGGAGCTGGCAAATGAAGATGACAGCGATTGAACCCAAGCAAACGGCTCTGGCTTGACAGTAAGGAAAAAATCTTCCAGAAGTAAAGTATATGTCTACAAGTATGTACGGGTGCTGTATGGAGAGGGGGGGAGCAACGTTGTAATTGTGCGGTCAAACCGGGTTCATCGATGAGTTTAGATGAACGTTGCATAACCTTACACTGATGAGTATACCCAGCCGAACATACACTGCCGGCCATTACCGTGAACGAAAATGTGCCGTAGGCGATGTCACCTGTGCCTGGTAGCGCAGGCATAGGGATGGTGATATGAAGCACCGATAAGCAGTACGCTAGCAGCGCACCGACAATCCCGCCAAACGCATTGACGGGACTTGCTGGATACTTTTGTTTCCTACCGTCCCGTGGCCCAGCTCTCATCTGTGGCTCCACGAAGCCGCGCTCAGCACGGCTGCTACATTCCAAAAACCATCCTTGACCGGCGGCTAAACCAAATAATAGTGTTCGGTGTGTGAGTATCTGCACATGCGGCAGGCCAGAACGTGTTCCCAAATTCCATTCCACCTCCAGACACAAAGTGCTACAGCAGACAACTAAGGCTGACTCCTGGCCTTCTTCCATTTAAACAAAGTCGTGACCAATAGTGAAGTTCAGCCGCTGCCTTGGATGACTAAGTAGTCGTGTATTGAAGTAACACTGCTTACCCTTTCCCGCGGGGGTGGGCTGGAAAAACTGTCCCAAACAAATTTTTGTAAAACATGTTTTCAATAAGTTGACCGTAGCTTGTGGACGTGAAAAATGAGGTCGAAAAATTACAACAATCAATAACCCCTATTTCAATCTCCGCGCCTCCCCATAGACTGCCACAGTGATACTGTTCAATCTGGCAACCTGGGATGTTCGTTCCTTTGTAGGCAATACGGCGGCAACCCGTCCGGAGAGAAGGAAGGCTCTGGTCTCCCACGAGATTACCTGGTACCAAACGGACATTCGGTTCACAGTGAGACCCGCTTCCCTGAACAGATTCAGCTGGTGGAAATGGACACCGGATACACTTTCTTATGGGACGGACTTCAAGAGGCGGATCGATGAGAATCCGGATTCGCCTTCGCCATCAGGAAAGACGTAATAAGACGGCTATCCTGCGTGCCGCGGGTGTCAATGGCCGTCTCACGACCATGAGGCAGCCACTCCAGTGAGAACAAATTGCCACCACCGTCAGCGCCTATTCTCCCTCGATAATCGGTTCAAATGACATGAAGGACAAGTTCTACGAAGACCTCCAAGCCCTCCGGGCATCCGTGCCGCAGGTTGTCTTTGGTGACTCCAGTGCCCTCGTCCGCACACACCATGCTAAATGGGAGGAAGTGCGTAGTCGCCATGGCATTAGTAGGTGCAACAGCATTGTCCTTCTCTTCCCCTACGCCTGCATGGAGCACTATGTTCTTCTGTCTAACGTTTTCTTCCGTCTTCCTGTGTGAGAGCACGTGATGTGGATGCACTTTCGTTCGCGTCACTACCATCTGCCGTATCACGTGCTAGTTCGATGGCGTAACCGGCGTGCCGTGTCGTGGCTAAGGCGATGTGTGTTACTGACTGTTGATCGGAACAGCACCTTGTCATCTCCAAAATGAGGTTCCAACTGCAATCGCGGAGACGACCACAAAATAATTTGACATCAAGTAAGTTAAATACTACATTAGTTGACACCACTGAACGCCGACTGAATTTCAGCAGCTGCATGAATTCCAAAGTGGAGGGAATGCAAACTCAGGAGGCGCGTGTCAGTGTCAAAACCCATTGGAGGAAGCTGCGAGATACAATTCAGGTCATCTCGATGGAGGACCTCGGCCGCCCACGCCATCAGCACCGGGTTTTGTTTCATGACATTGAGGGAGGACTATGCCCTCCAAGAAACACAATTTACACGCGACCTACACCGTCGACAACGGCAGCCAAAATAAAGTCACGTACTGCCAGTGTCCACGAGCAGTACAACAGAGGCTGAGGGAGATGCAGAAAAACTGGCTGACGCTGGGTCGCGCGCTTCTAGGACGCACTCAGCTACCACTCGACAATACGTGAAGAAGTCCACAACTGACTTACTTAAGTGGACATCAAGGACGAACTCAATCGCCTGACTTCTCTCCTTGAGAGAAACAGAGCAATAAAACAGTTCGGGTCAGCAAACGTAGGAGATATGGGTCGATAATGATAGCAATGTGAAGTGCTCACCGGATCAAGGGGATTGCATTGCTGAAGTTTCGGGGAGCTTGGCCGACTATTATCAAAGCGATTAGTGCAAAAATCAACCAGAATTTTAAATAGACGGCCGAATTAGTTGGCCTTGGTCGATCGATTTTTCTTCTTTCGCTGTCTTGGCTGACCGTCGTTTGTGAATATTGGTGGCCTCCTGTGTGGTGTGTCGTCACCCCAATTGGGGTCGATTGCGTGCGTGCCCCCCTTTTGGGTGAATTCGTCAACGCGCCGTGTTTGCTCGGTATTCTATAGCCCCGTGTGACCGTCTTGTCCTGGACATGGCGTGTGCAGTGGCGTGGGACTTTATAGGCTGCAGGAGGGTCTGGATGCCTGTTGATGGAGTTAGCACCTGAGTACCAAGCCTCAAGTGTGAGACTTTGTGTCCTTGAGGTGCCCCGGCCTGAGACGGTTGCTTCTTAAAATTCAAAACTGTGACCAGTTTCTCCAATGTGAGTCGCAAGCTGTGAGCTTGGGTCTAGTCTCCAAGTTGCCAGTTTGTGCTCATGTAGGCGGGTGTGCAGTTTCCATCCGGTTTCTCCAACGTAGTTACAGTCTCCATCGTTACAACGTATTTGGTAGACAATTGCTGAGGTCTCGGTGGGTGACATGTGTCTTCGGGTTGCTTCAAACGGCGAGGAATTTTTGCGTGGGGGTTGATGGGCAATGCCTACCCCGGCGGGTTTTAACAGACGTGAAACTGCCTTGGAAACTCCTGCAGACGTCGGGTCGTTCTTCTTGTAGCCGTCCTCTGTTTACTCAGCGCTTGCTTTGATGTATAAAGTAGCTTGGGTATCCATTGGCCCGAAAGTGATCATAAAGGTATTGCTGTTCAACTCTTTTGTTGACTGGTGTGCTGCAGTCTGTTTCATTTCTTCGGATTAGAACACGGACACAGCTACGTTTGTGAGAGCGAGAGAGAGAGAGAGAGAGGGTGACTGCGGTTGAAGTGTAATATTTGTCTTGTGTTGGTGGCCCTTCTGTAAACGGTAGTTTGCAGTTGTCCAGTTGGACACCGACGCACAAAAACATCGAGGAAGGGAAGTTGGTTGTTTGTTTGAGCTTCCATCGAGAATTGGATATTCGGGTCAGCCGAGCTAAGTCATTCTTTAAGGTGCTCCACGTCAGATGATTTGACAATGGCGAAAAGGTCATCGACGTAACGAGCCCAGAACTTTGGTTGATACTTGGTGAACACCAAGTGTTCTATTCGTTGAAGGACCATTTCAGCAATCAGCCCTGATATGTGGGAGTCCTTAGAGGTACCTTTGATTTGTTCATACATTTGTCCACCAAAGGTGAATTATGTTTTTAGGCAATACCGTAAAAGGTCGATGATATGTTCGGTCTTCAGGGGGATCTCTCTCGTCGTAGCGGTCAGTCAGGAGTTGTCTCACGACGTCTATCGCTAGTTGTTGCGGAGTGGAGGTGAAGAGTGAAACGACATCAAAAGATAACATGGATTCATCTGGCTCTAGTTTTAGATGTTGTAAACGTTCAAGGAACTGATTAGCAGAGGTCCCTGTTGCTGGCGAGCCTTCTGCCAGAAACTAAAGACGAGCAAACATTCATTTTCCAAACCGTACGTAGGAGTGCCACGAAGGGTGGCGATGGGTTTTAACGGTATGTTTGCCTTGTGCACCTTCGGCAGACCGTAAAACCGGGCCGTGGGTTTCACAAGAAACCAATCTGTGGCCTTGATGTCCCCATTTCCTCTGAGGTTGTCAGACTTTTGTTTATTTGAAAAAAGAAATTTTTCATCTCACTGGCTGGACAAAGTTGATAAGACTCTGGATCGTCAAGTAGGCTCAGAGATTTCTTCTAGTAATCAGATTTGTCAAGCGCTACTGTGGAACGACCTCTATGTCTTTCATAATGACACAACTGTGAAAAACGCGGCGCCTCGGTAAGGGTTCGAACCCACGACAGTAAGGGGAGGCTTTAGTACAGCCAACGTTCTAACCGCCTGAGCTACGAGGCCCCGTCGGACGACACCAGTTTAATCAAATTTGGGAAAATGAGCGAACTCTATTTCGGAAGTTTTCGAATCTGGTTCCCCAACTCATCGTCAGAAGTGTAGTAAGTGTGAAAAAAACAGCCAAAATTTAAACATACCCAAAAAAATCGATATTGCTTTGTCAGGGCTGAGGATGGGTCAATGCTGTGAGCTGATGTCACGTCTTGATTGACTATTAACTCTTCCATTTTTCTTCGAGATTTGTTTTCATGGCGTCAAGATCGATATATCTATTGATGCATGAATCATCAGAGTGAATGGGCTCTAGGAATTCTCGGCCTTTCTTATGTGGGCTGGAACCGACAATGCGTGTTTTATCCCAAGCGAATTTGTGCCTAGTTTCAAGAGTATTCATGGCGACTTGCGATAGGTGGTCCAGCCTCTTCACTGCCAATTGGTGTTCATGTAGGCGTGTAGAAGCGGATTTTCTGGTTGGACCACAATATACCGAATTTCAAGTGTCACGCGGAATCTTATAGACTACTTCTTTTTTTATCCAAGTAGCCAACCCTATCTTTAGGGTGTACAAGCTGACTGCGTAGCGTAGTCGTCGGTTTGCGAGCCAATTGTATTTGCTGCTTCCTTAGGCGTTTTTCAGCGAGTTCAGACACTTGATGAAGGGAAGCTTTCGCCAATGTTTCAGTTTTGGCGTCTGATCGGAACAATCTAATTCCTTATTTCTTTCTTTTGATTCCTGCTGTTTCGTGCATCGACGTACAAAATCTCTAGGGTAGCCGTTTTCGGAAAAATAGGTTGAACAGATGACTGAGTTCTTCTTTGTACCCTTCTTTCTCAGAGCAGTGTTTCTTTGTTCGATTAAGTAGGATGTTAAGAGCACTCCGTTTGTGAGCCATATGGTGGTTGCTCTCGTAATGTAGGATAGCTTCCGCGTAAGTTTCATTGCGATATACCGATGTCTGGAATGTCCCGTCAGTTTTTCGCTGTACCAGGACATCAAAAAATGGGAGTTTGCTGTTAACTTTTCTTTCGACCGTGAAGGTGATTCCTGATAGCGTTGAGTTGATAGCGTTATGCAGCGTTTCTAGCTGATCCCTATTGAGGATGACAAAGGTGTCATCTACGTAGCGTACCCACAATTTTGGATTGAATAATGCTAAGGCCATAACCTCTAATTTTTGCATTGTGACCTCAGCCAAAAGGCCAGAAATAGGTGACCCCATAGGAGCTTCTTTCAGCTGTCGATAATATTCATGTGCGAACGAAAAGTTCTTTTTCAGACATCAGTCCAAGTGTTCAAGCAAAGCAGATGCAGGAACATCGATGTCGTAGGACTGTAAGAGTTCTTCTGTGCACTACCTTACCAAATCGAGTGGTATGGACGTGAATAGAGAGATGACATTGAACGACGCCATTATCTCATCTGCATCAATAGTGACTTCTCTTATCTTGTCTATAAATTCAGTACAATTCTCGATTGAAGTCTCACAATCCTTTGTTACGGGATGGAGTTTATGAAATAGCCATTCAGAAATCTTGTAATACGATGCACGGATCAGTGATACTATCGGTCGCAATGGGACGTCGGATTTGTGAAATTTCGGTAGTCCACAGAATTTGGCGATTGTTCGTTCAGTTTGTCTTAGGGATTTCGCAATTTCTCCTGGTAGTTGTTTCTTCCCTGAAAGACGTTTCAACACTTTGTCAATGGATGAAATTTGTGCTTTGGTGGGGTCCATGGTGAGAGTCATGTAAGTTGACCTAACAATGATAGCATCTTTTGATGTAGTCTGCTTTGTTTAAAATTGCAGTTGAGCCTCCTTTATCTGCAGGAAGAATGACAATATTCTTGTCAGTTTTCAGGGTTTCTAACGCCCTCATTTCCCTGCGTGACAAAACTGAAAAGTAGTTTCGCTCTTTAGGGCTTGTACAGTGCTGTTCCTTATGGTGGAACATTAATCATCTGTGAGATTTTCTGACGAGATGACGGACTCCAAGTTTGCAAGGAAGTTTAGGCAGTTTGAAACGGAGGGGTTGCCCTTGGAAAGCACACCTTTCTCGGTTATTGTAAGGCCTCTCGATGATAAATTTACTAACTTAATTGGATGATTGCGGTTTGCGTGTGTTCGTACACACATGGATATGGACTTCTTATTTAAAATACTCTTCTTTTTTCTGCAGTTTGATGTTGGAAACTTAGGTGATTGTTCCGCATAGTGATTCAAGTAAGTGTAGAGGAAGGTTTTCTCGGCAAAATTGCATGTGCTGTTCTTTAGACATTCGAAATTTCTGAGGTCTGTAATGGACATCAGTTATGAATGCGCCAAGCATGCTCCGACCGTAACGACATGAAATTTGATATCCCTGAGCTGATTTTATAGAAGGGTTCACTCTGACAGATTTTGTCAAGATCTTAATTTTTCGGCATTTGTGTAAAAACGATAACCGTTCTCGGGTTAAACTTCCGCAAATAGCACACGTCTAGTTCGTCTAGCTCCACCGTCTAGCTCGTAGCAAAACTTCGCGATGGAAGATGGGCATCCCAAGAAACATAATTCGAAAAAAGTGAGTCCTTTAGGCATGTTTAAATGTTAACTGTTTATCTACACTTGCTACAGTCTGACGACAAGCTGATGGACCTGACTAGAAAATGTACGAAATAAAGTTTGTTCATTTTCCCAAAGGACTCATTTTTCTTCGAATTATGTTTCTTGGGATGCCCATCTTCCAGTACATACGTATACATATAGATGTGTGAGGAGAGAGGGTGAGTACATATTGTTGCATTCTCGGTGAGGACATCGTTGTATCCCCCGTTTTTCTCCCAGCAAACCTAAGAGGCATTAGTGATCAGTGTTAGTCCCGGAGGGTCGGCCAAAAAGATACAGGTGGAAGCGATGTAGGCCAAACATTATTGGTAAGGCCTCTTTATCTAGTTGCGAATAGTTGGTTCCCGCCTGGGACATGGTTCTTAATGCAAAGGCAATCGGCATTTCCGCACCAGAAGGCATTCGGTGCATGAGAACCGCACCTACGCCGTACGGAGAGGCATCACATATCAGTATGATAGGTTTTTCGAGGTCATAATGAACCAGGAAAAATGAGGAGGTAAGAGCCGCCTTTGCCTGCTCAAAAGCACTTTGTTCGACCTCCGACCAGTTCCAACAACGATTCTTTTCAAGTACTCGATAAGGAGGCTTTAGAATTGTAGTCAATTTATGCATAAAACCCCACAGTGGGTAACCAACCCAAGAAATGAACGCAACTGACTAGTATTGTTGGGACGCGGCGCCATCTTCAAGGCTTTGGGCTTGTGTTCGAGCGGATGGAGACCAGTTTTATCCACTCTAAAGCCCATTTATTCCATAAAATCTGCAAGGAAAGTACACTTACCTTTCCTGAGTTTAAAACCTGCGTCTTCTAAACGCCCTAACACGAAGTTTAGAGTCTCTAGATGATTTTTTAGACAGGCCGGTGACTAATATATGGTCAAGATGTGCACAAAGGTCAGCTATATCCTTCACGAGGTTATCAATCTAACGGTGAAATAAACCGGGAGCAGAACCCACTCCAAATATTAATCCTTTGTATCGAAACAAACTCCGAAGAGTATTGATGGTAGTGGCGTCTCGAGACTCGGTATCTAGGACGACTTGGTTGTAGGCATGTTTCAGTTCCAAAGTTGTAAATTGATGACCACCTGAGAGGGATGCGTACACATCCTCGATGCGCGGAAGAGGATGGGGGCTAAGTTTAGTTACTGAATTGATTGTCAGTTTGTAGTCGCTCCAGATACGTACGAAACCATCTGATTTCCGAATATTGCACGGGCTCGATAATGTCCGTTCTTTGTAGGCGATGCAGCTCCTCTTCGACCTTCGGGGTGGCTGCATAGGGAACTGGACGAGCCTTGAAGAACTGAGACCAAAAATCTGAGTGAACCTGGAACTTAAGAGGCGGACCGCGGTAGTAGGTAGCAGAATCGTCACGAAACAATGCCTAATGACTTACCAAAATGGAATCTAAAGCCGGATCTACACCAATCCGATGTACATAGGATAGCACAAAAGGTACGCATTTAACCCAGTTCTGTCCGAGGAGATTTGGTTGCTGGCTTCCTCTCACCACAGGAACCGGCAAGTAATGAAGTTCTCCCTCATGCTAAACTTCGGCTGTAAACAGCCCTCGAACCCTCGACCCCTCGAACTGAGGAATGTTGAGCTAGCCGCAAGTAGGGGGGAGGGGTAATTTCTGCAGAAAGGCCTCATTGATGACGGTAACAGCTGAGCCAGTGTTGATTTCTGTTATGGTGAGTGCAAGCGGCGTGGAGCCACGGCTTAAGGCGCTGAACAGGGGACCAAGCCGGCGGCGTGAGACACGCGTGAAGTTGGATGGCCGACCGGGCGTCGGGCACGTGTGGTGGCTTTGCTCACACGTGCGGCCCAATCAATGGTTGGCCAAACAGTCCAGACGTTTCGGGGGGGGGGGGGCGCTATCGCGTACGTGGTGGCCAATCAACGACCAGCACGCCCTGGGCAGGATGAACTTTCTAGAACGGCCTCAGCGGCTGACACTCCATTGGGCGGGAGGTTCCAGAACGCACAGGGGCCAAAATTAATAGAGCACAGTCAAGCATTCAAGCGTTGTACTGTTTTGCAAAGTTGTTATTCAGTCGACGCTTTGAATGTTTCAAGTTAGAGCGTAAGCCTGAAGAAGACAATTCGCAAGTACTAAATTGCGAGCACCGTAAATACTTGATAGTTAATATTAACGAAAAACTGACCACGCTGTCAATGAACGCAGCTTCTGATCTGACCATAATTAGCATGCGCACGTGGAAGGATATCGATTCTCCAGAACTGAGAACATCAGAGATAATAGCATGGGCGTCGAACGAGACGCGTATGGGACTTGAAGGTGTTTTTCAGGAGACTGTCAGTTTTCGAAACGGAACTTGTGTCGAAGACTCGTAAATATCTTCTCGGAAATAAGACGACCTTCGAACTGGGATTGTAGAACCGTCCCTTTGATGAACTTTGCAGCGCGGTGCATGACACTACTGAAGAGGTCCTGAAGAAGAAGAAGAAGAAGAAGAAGAAGAAGAAGTATATGGAACGGATGGAGAACGCGGCCGGCAGGTGCACGAAGACGAAGATAAGTTTGAGAATGAAGCCGGAGGAGAAGCCAGTTTTCAAGCAGATCCGACGGGTCCCGTTTACGGTAGAGTCGTCCGTTGAAGCTGAACTAGAAACACTACAGGCAAAAGGCGTAATCTATCCTACCAATTATTCAACTTGGGCTGCTCCAGTCGTGGCGGTATGATTGTGTGCAGATTATTCCAGGGGCTTGAAAGACGCACTAGAATATTATAATTACCCGTTACCAACCTTAGAGCAGATTTTTGCTACTGTGGGCGGAAGGGAGGTCTTTGCAAGGATTGATCTATCCGAGGTTTACTTACAAAATGATGCGGACAAGAAACCGCAGGAAGTTTTGACCATTAATACGCATTAGGGTCTCTTCAAATACACTAGTCTAATCTACGGTGTGAAAATGGCACCTAGTTTGTTCGAGCAGATCATGGATACGATTCTTACGAATGTCCCGCGGATTATTGCATATCTGGACGATATTTTGGTTGTTTGTAACTCGGAAGAAGCAATGACCCAAGGGCTGGACCAGGTTGTAGACAGTCTGATCGACTACGACCTTAAGATCCATATGGCGAAAGGTTATTTTTTGCGGAAGGAGATTCACTATCTCGGGTTGGTAGTCAACGAGAATAGGCGTGCACCTGACCCAGAGAGATTGAAAACATCCCGGAACATGAAAGTGCCGAAGAACACGAAGGAGTTGCAGTCGTTTATGGGATTGGTAAGCTACTACGGCCCCTTCATCACTGGGTTGCACAGTTTAACACCTCCACCTAGTCGACTTCTGTGTAAGGACATAGAGTTTGTTTTGTCTCGAGAATTCCAAGACGCATTTGATGCCATAAAGACGATGATATGCGACTCGACTATACAATCGCACTTCGAGGATGAACAAGGAACTGTTGTCCATACAGACTCCTCTGATTACGGCTTGGGCAGAGTGCTCCTTCAGAAGGACGCAGATGGGAGAATCCAAACAATCATGCATGCTGCCAGATCACTGACAAAGGCATAACGGAATTATAGCCAGGTCTAAAAGGAGGCACTGGCCATCATCTTCGCCATACAAAGATCCCACCTGTTCATTTATCGCAGACCCTTCACACGGCATACTGATCATCAACCGCTGAAGTCCCTTTTGCATAATAACCGCGGTGTTCCTCAGAACGTAGCTAGGAGAATAAACCGCTGGAGTACTATTCTTCAAAATCACGACTTTACGGTCCAGTATGTGCCCCCTCAGAAGTTTGGAGCTCCCGACGCCTTATCAGGACCGAGAGCAGCCAACGAAAATCAAGAAGACGTGGTCGTCGCCAGCACGCTAGTACAAGGTGATGACGAGTTTAGAGGTGTAATCCGACAGTTGCCACTCACAGCAGAGCACACCAGGCCCCCCACTGCAGCAGACTCCCTTTCGCGCCAAGTAAAAGAGTTTATTCGGAACGGTTGGCCCAGTGACGACAAAGTACACCCAGCGATAAAGCCCTTCAGGAGCAGAAAGGAAAAGTTGTATATCACGGAAGACTGCATAATATATGAAGGTAAAGTGGTGATCCCAGCCAGATATCAGAAACATGTTTTACGGGAACTCCATGCCGGACATCAGGGTATGACCCGCATGAAACAACTGGCCCTAAAGTACGTACACTGGCCGGGAATTGATAACGACACAGAATCTTTCGTTCGAAGCTACGGCCCGTGTGGGCATGAGGATAAGAACCCACCGAGAGTACCGCCCCTGCCATGGTCGGAAGTAACGAGATCTTGGAGTAGAGTCCGTATGGACTTCGCAGGACCGTTTTTCAATCGAAAGTTTCCAGTAGTTGTCGATGCATGGTCCAAGTGGGTAGAAGCTTTCGACGTCACGGCAGCTACTGCTGTTATCACGACAAGGAAAACAGAAGAACTGATAGCGAGATACGGCATCCCCACGGAGATTGTGACCGATAGTGGCACTCAGTTCACGTCATCACTTTTCCAACAACTGTGTCAGAAATAGGGGATCCAACATGTGACGTCACCACCACTCCATTCACAATCGAATGGCCAGGCAGAACGTTTCGTCGACACGTTCAAGAGAGCAATGAAAAAGATGTGGAACACTGGCGTTAAACTGGAATATCTCCACACATTCATTTTTGTTCATAGAACATTTGGTCATGTGATCATGGGGCCATACACCAACGGAGTGGTTTTTGGGACGACGTCCAAATACACGGCTACAGTACCTACACCCGGAAGTTCGAGGTGCCCACACGAAGCAACCTTACTTTCGCAAGGGGATGAGGTGTTTGCTCAACTACAAGCCGGAGAGAAGCCCTAGATAGAGGGTATAATAAGCCAATCCAAAGGCGTTGTGTTTGAGGTGGAGACAACAGCTGGAAAAATAAAGAGACATGCTAATCGGCTCATGACTAGACACACCAGAGACAGTCACATCGACACGTGGCACTCGACCTGCTGTGTGATACCTTTGAGGTTCCGACCCCCAAGGTAGACAGTCCGACAACACTACCCGTCGTTCGTAGAAGCAGCAGAAGAACGCAACCACCAAGGAAACCGGTCTTGAACCCGAAGAAGAAGAGGTACGAAGTCCAACTTTCAAAAGGCGGTGTTATGGTGAGTGCAAGCGACGTGGAGCCACGGCTTAAGGCGCTGAACAGGGGACCAAGCCGGCGGCGTGAGACACGCGTGAAATTGGACGGCCGACCGGCGTGCACTGCAGCGTCGGCAACGTGTGGTGGCTTTGCTCACACGTGCGGCCCAATCAATGGTTGACCAAACAGTTTCCGGGGTGGGAGGGGTGATGCTATCGCGTACGTGGTGGCCAATCAACGACCAGCACGCCCTGGGCAGGAGGAACTTTCTAGAACGGCCTCAACGGCTGGCATTCCACTGGGCGGAATGTTCCAGAACGCGCAGGGGCCAAAATTAATAGAGCGTCTTTCTGACGAGTTGGAACCCCTCGTGCCCGCAAGTTGCCAGTAAAGTGCTTTTCCTCCGAACCGGCTCTCTTCCCGTTCCACCTTCCCTCCGGGCAATAACAATTTCAAAGTTCACGGGATGGCGGTCAACCGGAAGCGAGATGGTGTAGGGCGATGGGAACGGCGCGTTGGCCGAGAACATTCGGAGTATCGCCTCGCCACCCTCAGATGGATTAGGGTAGGTTGCATGCATGCTAGTGTTCGCCCGTCTTCTGGAGAAACACACTCGTTCGATGTAACCAATTTTCCTGCAAAATTGGCAAACCGTGTTCTGGTGTCTACAGTCTGACTAACGAATATGATTCTGACCACAACGCTAGCAGGATGGTGGTTTTTTTGAGGGAGCTGATAATTGCTGTTTAGGTGAAGACCCAGCAGTATTGACAAGGGAGACAGCCACTTCGGGTTCCAAGAATGATATTACTCGATCGTTTGACTGATTCAGCTGCCGAAGGTTTTGCCGTACGCGTTCCTTATGACTGGCGATATCGCAGACTTTCTCCCATGACAAATCCCTCTTCTCCGATAAGAGCCCTTCCATCGCGCAAACCAACGATCAACTGCTAAAAGAACATTGTGTGCTTGAAGTTGCCTGCCTTGATCTATCTGTACTTAGAGTCCTGGATGGTCAGAGTCAGATTCGTAATAAATTCACTGACACATTGATTTGATTCCTGACGCATTTGGCAAAACCGATAGCGACTGAGGACGTCGTCTTTTTCTCCCCACGCTGACTAGTTTTGTGAAGGCTGTTTGGAGACCTGTAGCCTCTTGTAAATTAAGGACGTCAAAATACCCTCGTCCGGCGGAGTTTCAACTGGAGGCAACGCCTAGTGCAATCGTGGGTAACAAAATAGGAAGTATGCCAATGTAATCCTCAAGGGTCTTTCTTCATTGCAACCACAAGTCAGTTGAGGGCTTCTGAGTGCTCTTTGGTCAGAAGGGTAACGGTGTAGGCAGCTATGAAACAGCGTTCGTCAAGCTTCATCGCCAGTGGTATGTATGCAAAACAGGTTAGCTTGTAGACAGGACGCGTACTGGGTACGGGAGACAACACAAGTGGAGAGCCTTGTAGAAACGGCTGGGTATATGGCAAGGGGG
>CACRXP010000072.1:838916-868152 GCA_902702965.1 Spirometra erinaceieuropaei
GGTACAATCGTTCGGCTACAGGACGCGTACTGGGTACGGGAGACAACACAAGTGGAGAGCCTTGTAGAAACGGCTGGGTATATGGCAAGGGGGGAATGTCATTGGCTGAAGGGTGACCAATCAGCACCAAGGTTGTCTGAACGGAGATACACGACCTTGGTTGCGTGCATGTGACGTGATGTCTAGACAGTCCGGGCAGCATACTATACAATGACTTTCTGTCCGAAGCATGCTGCACGTTAAACACCACATCGAAATTAGACCCGTGGCGGAGTTTTGACTTCTTCGCCTTCGGCCGTCTCAACTTAGACCTGACTATCAACGCAGGGAAAACAGTGGCCCTCTATCAAACGGCGCCGAGTTCCGACTACACCGAAACCCGTATTAATGTCAGTAGAACTCATCTCGCTGAAGTGGAGGAATTCACGCGCCATGGGAGTGTGATTTTATGAAACACGAAGAACCACGACAAAATCACAAGTCTGATCTCCGAATTCAGCCAGGTTTTCAATCGACTGCAGCACTCCGTCAGGAACCGTTCCGGCGTCCTATTCAACACAAAATTGCGGATGTACAGGGATGTCGTCAGGAAAGTGCTCTTGTACGGGGCGAAGACGTGGATTGTTGATGAAAGGCCATGCAAGAAGACGCGATCATTTTCACTTTTATTCCCTCCGTGACATACTGAAGGTTCACTGACAGGAAAGGATCCCGGACACGGAGATCTTGGAAAGGACTTGCTTTATCAACATCTACACTATTCCGAGGCGGGTAAAACTGCAATGAAGCGCCCATGTCGTGAGAACGAACGACAACCATCTGCTTAGGCAGCTATTATACGGCGACTTAGCTGCGGGTGGTCGCAGACAAGGCGAACAAAGTTGTCGTTGCAAGGTCGCCCTGAGGACCTCCCTCAAGTACCTGCAAATCCTCCTGGAGACCCGAGAGGACCTCGCTCATGACCTATAGGCAGGTGCACTGCCGTAAAGGTTGTGAAGCAACCATCATCGGAGAGAAACAAATAGCCGCTGCCGAGCCAAAGATTGACCCACAAGAGATAAGTGCTACGGAGCAACGACACCAGCACTCAACCCCTGCAATCGTACCTACACGCTCAACGGACGTTTGGGACACGAGTCGGCCTCGCCGGACATCTATGCACTCAGTATAATGTCAACGCCACTAACCGTCCTTTCATCTTATGGCCTTACCACCACCGCCACCACTGGCAGCACCAATAAGGACACTTCTACTGACCTGCAAAGCATTGTCACCGCTGTCCCTACCATCAAAAACGAGGAGTTTATCCCAACCACTCACCAATGAAACCGAACTTTCTCCTCACACATAGGCCTGATCGGTCACTTGAGGATTCACCGCATAGAGACCAGTGCGCGTAGTCGCGACTTACGCTCGTAACACTAACTTAAACTGTCGAAAATTCACCAGGACATTCAGACACTGTATGGCTCTAATTGACCATATGCATATCCGTGACAGCAGGAATCACCTACCTCTTGTACCTGAAAAGTCTTCTACCACCGGCGTCACCGTCATAAAACGTACATCTCCACATTGCCAGCTGACTAAGCACAGCCTTATCCTGTTGTTATTGCTGCCGAGCATTTGCAATACGCATTGACCTGGCTGAGCATTTGGGAATCCATCGTAAATCTAATGATTAATCACTGTCAAGAGCCCGAATATGTGCCCGTCGCAGCCGCTTCACCTGCGTTCACTGCCCAAGAACATTTCACCATTGTATGGGCCTATTCGACCATATACCGAATACGCGGTAATGAACCGCAGACCTTATCCCACCACTACATCCGGCCCCACCAGTCCGAAAAACCGCACACGAACACATCACATCAACCACCCACGTCAGTGGGAAATATGTTATTTGGCGCAAGCTAGTACCCGACCAGACAGTGTCACATACAGACGGAGTGTTGCAGTTCTGTCAGTTAGTGTGGCCAGTCCAGTTACCGGATGACCGGCAGACTCTAACAGTCAACTGCTGCAGGGCGGGGGAAGAAAGCGGGAGACTGACCCTGATAAACTCATCCCCACGGTACATCTTTTTAGATTTGTCAACTACCGTGCCTGAGGTCACCTCCGGGCGCCTTGACATCGTCTTGCCATTAGAGCTTGGTGGGCAGGGAGGAGAGAGCACGATGGATGCCGGGCAAGTCTGCCTCATCATAAAGTACTTCAAGCGCAAGTCAATCGTGCTGCGTTTAATCCTTGAGACACACTGTGGGACTGTAGTGCCTCCAAATCCTAAAGGGTCCATTTAAACAAATAACTGTACCCATGAACACAAAGTGTACGAAAATACAACTCCACTTATGTGTCAAACTTTGCCAAATAAATTAAATGAGTCCTTACATATTTTTGAGAGAAGCAAGACTGTAATTACGGACCTCGCATATTTTTGACAGGAAAATCCTCAGACTCCGTTTGTAACCACCTAGACAGAAGACACAAGTTATTTGCGTGCTATACTCCAGGGTTTCGATACCGATGCTTCCCCCTAGTTCACTCTTGACCAGAAGGGGTAACATGGGGAATAACTACTTACTGATCATCGTGCATCAGTAGATCGCTGATATTCCTCAACGTCCTAATGAATGAGTGTAGATAGTCACGAATTTCCAGTTACCTGACAAACCAACAAGTCATGTTAGTTCAGGCACGTGGAATAGTGCACGTTGATGGACGCAGTCAATACTGTTACTTAGTTCCATTCAGGGTAGCGCAGGGTTGGTTTGAGTTATAACGTTGCACTCGACGGAATCAGCAAAGGGGCCGCGTAGTTTAGATAAAGAAATTCGTATTCCATGTGTTGTCGCGTGATTTTGGGTTACCTTCATGGAGAGTTACCAATGAAAGAAATTAAAGCAAACGTGCAAGGCAGGATTTATTGGTACCATCAAATTGCGTAACGATTCATCAACTGCGTCTTGTCGCTTCATAATATAACTAGCGAGTGAGGAGAATACAGCGATTTGAAATCGTACAGAAAATAAATGCAAAAAACAAGGTTATGGTTTAGACCACTGCAGGCTAATCAGTAAAATGAGGACGTTTTAGGGTCACTTCGTTGATCCTAAAATATCTGTCCGAGTACTTAATTGGGCACGGGCAACTCACGCATTGCGTTATCTGGGGGCGGCCTATATGCGGCGGATGAAACCAGATCTATGTAAACAGCCGGAACGTGTGGTTAGCCCAACGTTTTCATGGTAAACTCTAGCTCATTTATTTTCACATTCCCCTTCCCTTTTGCCCGTTAACGTTTTCCCACTACTAATTTTATGGATTAGCCGGTAACAATCGGGAAATGGCACCCAAAAAAATCCGCCTAACCAAAGCAGCCTGACTTACGGGACAGGCGGTAATAGGGGTTTTATGGGTGGTGGCTGGTCGGGATGTACGATACTAGCGACGGAAAGCCTTATTTGAACAGGTGAATGATCGAAGTTGGTCCGCTCTCCCTTCCGTTATCACAAAATGGGGCGCCGAAGGCAGTATAGTGGTAACGGACGAGTGGGAGGCGTATAATCGTCTTCCCTCAGAAGGTTATCTATATTTCTCTGTTAACCACTCAAAGAAT
Source organism: Spirometra erinaceieuropaei (assembly GCA_902702965.1). Taxonomy (NCBI): domain Eukaryota; kingdom Metazoa; phylum Platyhelminthes; class Cestoda; order Diphyllobothriidea; family Diphyllobothriidae; genus Spirometra; species Spirometra erinaceieuropaei. Next base: position 842,536 of record CACRXP010000072.1, read on the forward strand.
TTCAAGGACCCTACCACCGGACGGTACACCAATGCCATTGAGGCATACTGGAGTAGACTGAAAAGGAAACTCCACGAGGGAGACCCTGTATGTGGTCGAGCTGTGTGGGCTCACATAGACGAAGTACAATATCGTCTTTGGTTTGGCCTCAATGCCATGTCTATGACAGATGCCTGGAAACTGTTCCTGTCCCATGTTGTGCAGACTTATCCTATTTAAAAGTGATTTTGCTTTGTAATAAACTGCCGTAATGCGAATGTACGCCGTATAATCAGGTGTACGTTTGTAACGATGGGGATGGTTGGGTAACAGCGACCATCGTCCATGTAACCTCCTGTGATATTTGTTCGGCCAGCCCATGTTAGGCCATCGAGGAAAGTCCAAGTAGTGCGTGAAAGTAGGCCTTCACATGCTGATATGGCCTGAAGGCGTTTGAGTCCACTGATAAAGGTATTATTTCTAGGTAACGGATTTTTTGGGTGCCATCTCCCGACTGTTACCCGGGGAGCTAGGGGCAAACGACTATTCGGCGTGAGGCGACACCATTGAAGTAAAAATTGACATGGCGCTCACTGCGCCACGAATGTAGAGAGATTTAAGTGTGCGCCCCTGCATACGAGTTGGCGGAGAAGGAGGAGGTTTCGTTGAGAGCTGAAATATGGGAACTGAGGTCAGGGGAGGTGGACGAACGAGAAATATGAGATCACAGCGGCACATCAGCAGCAATGCCCGGGACAGCAGCCTTCAGACGGTCCACACTCACTGCCGCTTCGCTACAGGGACCGTTGTAAGGTGGCTCCATTGGCTGGCTCATTCAGCCACATCGGACAAAAGCGTGATTGCCTTTCGTCGTGTCTCTTCAAGATAAGATTCAGGGGCGGTTGGCCACGGTCGAGCCGGGGAGAGAATCCGAATCAGTTGGCGGAATGGACGTAAATTAGTAGGGTCCTCGTTTTTACCGGCAGAGGTTGGGAAAGCATCGAAAAGGGTGACCGCACAGTGGCGCCGAAAACAAGTTCATCGGCCGTGCAGCCAAGATTCTATTTGAGGACGGTACGAATGCCCAAAAGTGCAGAGTATGCTACCCGGACTGTCTAGACATCACGCCACATGCGCGCAGCCAAGGTCGTGTACCTCCGTTCAGACAACCTTGGTGCTGATAAGTCACCCTTTAGCCTACGGCATTCCCCCTCCTGCCATATAGTCAGCCGTTTCTATGAGGTTCTCCACTTGTGCTCTCTCATACTCAGTTCACGCCCTGTTTACAGCTAACCTTCTGTTTTAAGTACATAACAAAAAGGCTCATCAAATGGTGGTTGTTCCAGTTGTCCAGATCCTCATCGGTTTGTAGGGCAATTCTTATTTACCCGGTAAATGACTCCAGGCTCCTTCTATTATCCGGGTGATAGGCTATTGCCGGAATCCCGCAGCAATGAAAGATGGGTTTCGAAGAGCCCTGGTTTCGAGCTTAGTTGCGTGGAGGACACAGAATATGGCGACCCGATGACGGACACATTACCCGACCACGTTAGGTGCCCCCAATTTGTACATATCAATAGCCTCATATCCGCTAAGTATACAATCGACATAGGTGAAGAGATAAGCGCATCCGTCAAAGGAAGTAAGTGGGTCCACGATATTGGGGTGGATTCAACTGGACCAAGCGTTAGGCGCGCAAAAGGCACTGGCCAGTATGTTATTGTCTTGGTGCACCTTGCTGCGTCGGCAACCAAGACAAGTCCGCGTCCAAACTGTTGGCTTCTTCAACATGCCAACTCAAATGAATCGATCAGCCACTAGTTCCCCCATAGTTTCGACCTCAGTGAGTGAGAGATTGCAAAGGTAAGTAGGGGATTTTTGACGCAAGGATGGGAGAATTACGAAAGCGTGATGAAGGGCTCGACTAACTTTCATAGAACTTGCCATTACTAGCGGTATCGGGACGTCCTAGAGTTGGAGACCTGAAGCATCCCCATTCCCGTGCAGATGACACAGCGATGTTGAGCGTCCCCTGTAATGAGTTCGACTCCCTGAAAAGCTGAAAGTGAGGGAACAGTACGTCAAACACGTGATTTCATGAGTTGCCAGCGCGAGAATGTTAGGGGCAAACTGAAAACGCAGTCCAACTGGCGGATCTGTCCAGGGTCAAGCTTTTCGAGGCGGGAATGCGAAGAAAATGCGAGTGGTTTGAGGCCTGCCTAAATGTGCTGCAACATATTTCGGTCAGCAGGAGTTTCTTGACGAATAAGAAGAAGAAGATGTTGCTGAATAATTGGACCAAAAACAACACTGGTGCAGCTACAGTTGAGGAGACAGGCATGTCGTTATGAAAGAAAGTCGGGAGGGTATTATCAACCAGGATGATATTTACCCGCCCACAAGAGGTATGGACTGGGGGTACAATTTCGAAGGAACGCCTGGGAACAGAGTAGAGGTTGGTCAGGGGGAGGACGATGTCGGCACACTTCGAAGGCCGGGTGGAGAGAAGTCGGAGGTGGAGATTCATCACCTTCAGGTAACTGTCAATGACCTTTACGAAAGAAGACAAGCGCTCTTGAAGTCTATTCGATGGTCTAGCAACTCGAGGAAAGGAGACCTCATCAAGCACCTACCAGGACACAAAGTTACGCCTAACTGCTGAAAACGGTCGAAAAGGGAGGCCGTGTTTTAGTGATATTCCTAAACACCCCCAATATCAATCTAAACTTCGTTAATGCAAGCACAAACAGAAGGAGGACCGCATAAGACATAATGAATCGTTAGGTTTGTGGGCAGGGGATAACAATGGGTTTTGCGCAGAAATTCGAACAAACTAAAGAGAATCGCAACAGCAGCTTTTCGCCTGTTCTCAGAGGAGATCGTCGTGTAATGCAAAGCTGTGACCAAGTTAGTCTTCGAGAAAATTTTCTTGTTAGGGAGATCTCCGTCAAATCCGGAGATTAGGAATAGTGGCACTGTTCAAAGTCTTATAGTCTCCCTAAGGACGCCACTCATCCATCTGCAGCTTGGGAACTATGTGCAATGGAAATTCCCAGGGACTACCAGACTGCAAATGACTCCTATTAACTACAGGTAATCAAATTCGACTTTGGTTGAGGCATGACAAGTGAAATTAAAACGTCAGTGACGAGGGAAAACAGGAAGATCGACTGTCTTCTATTTGATATACAATATCATGCCGCAGCGAAGAGTCATAAAAGCGAGACTTGATGACAGTTGGTCACCCAGCTAAGAGTTTTTAAGATGGGCAACCGAGGTTGAGGTCTAGGACAGAGAGAGAGAGAGTGGGAAACTAATGATGGATGAAAACCTCTTGCGACAGGGTAGCGGCCAAATCGCGTAGGTGGAGTTACATGCAATCAACCGGAAGGTCGAAGCGGCAAGAAAATCAGTACCAAGAATGGCGCGATTAATAACACCTACCACAGATATCTAGGTATTAAGTCGAGTAGAAACAGTCTGCGAGTTGAACTCTCTGCGTCCTGATTTCTAGCAGATTAGAGGAGGCAGACGGTTGTGAGATTTGGGCAATCGTTTGGTCCTCAAAACCCGAAGACAAAACGGTATGCAAGAACGTTAATAAACGTTCCAGTAGAGCTCTTTAACAATTTTCTTCAATGGCCATGTCCCCAAGACAGAAATGCATGCGACAAAGTGGATTCAACGGTCCATGACGACCTAATGATTCTTCCTTTACCTGCGAAAGGTAACGCTAGCAATCGAAAATTGGAGTTAGACAAAGAAGTTCCGTCATCTGCATCCAGGGGCGTCGTCAGGGCATCTCAAACAGGTTTCAAGTAGTTCGAAAATTTTGGTGAGCAGCCCTGTGACCAGCGTTCAATAAGTGACAATCGCCCATGTACTTTTAATAGAATGTAAAAAACCGCAACATGGACATGCGAAGTTTCAGAATAAGTCCACATTCTGGAAGGGGGCGCAAGGCGACAGTGAAAGGGTCACCAAAAACTCAGGTCTGAGCCTGTGGACCGCAAATATACTGATCTACCCCCAGTTCGCAGTTAAAGCTACAAGGGTCATCAATGTCTGTAGGGCTCGTAGCGGACATAGTGACAGGGAAAACGAAAGTTGGGATGATCAGAATGACCGAAAATCACTAGGGGTAGAGAAGCAGGGTCATAGAAGAGGTTGCGACGAGTCCGAAATTTAACGTTCACACGTCTGGACGCCAAAGCGTTAGCAATGGAGTTGCTGAAATGGCTGCAAAAACCTGGTTAGAAGCCTGTCTGTAGAACGGTTTAAAAATGGCGAGCCGGCAAGACCTAAAATCCCGAATGCGGAACATCTACTTCGTATGGACGACAGGACTAAGCACTTTATGCAAAAATTCGTTTTTAAAAAAATCAAACGAAGTGCTCCAATTTGCAAAGGCCCACGCGTTTTTCAAGCCTTACAGCAATTTGGAAGGATTGATAACTTCCCAGATGAAAACAAAGAGTCATTCAGGAGATATAATGCGGATGTAAGCACCTTGTATTGTGTTCATATAAGGCGGATGAGAAACCCTTTTTCTTTCACAGTCTACTCTGTGACTGTTGATGTTGATCTGTCGGCAGTATAAACGTAGAATGACAGTATTATTAGATTATATGGCTTCCACTGTCATGATAAAAGATAACGAATGAATGCTTGACTATGGAACTTTTGGAAGAAAGAAATCATTGGTGATTACTAGTGCTTTCCAGAATACAGATCTAGATATGGTGGAGACAAATGTAACCGAAATTTGGTAGCCACTAGCGGAGTTGGGACTTTATAAAGCGGGTTTTAGATTAGCACTTGGACCAACGTTGACGCCAGTACCATTTTTTTGACTTTCGCACTGGGATCCCTTTGAATAGTCATCAGGAGCAGAAGACATAGTGATAATCAGAAGAAAACGGGACGATCGAACGTTTCTTTCGATAACTCCTCGTCAGGCCGGGCTACAGTGAGTGAAAAAATCGATAAAAGTCAGTTTTTAAAATACAGGCTAGGCAAGAGCGGAAGGGCGCAGAAAGTTGTATGTGGTTAGTCAACCTTTGACCACGATAAGCGCAGAGTCTAAACGAGGTTCTTCTGGGCTCGTAGGGTCGATTTTCGAAACCTGATGGCGGCCGCTTCTGCTGTTGCTAACAGGTGCTGGTTCAGTAGCTTAGGGTAGCTCGAGGGGACCTTGTAAATCACACGAAATGCTTCAGCGGGGTCCACACGATGCCCTGGATCCGCTGCATGCGCAAGGATGGCGCTGTCTATTCTCCTAGTTCCACCTTTTGCCAGACATGCGGGAAGGTGCTCTCGTATTCTTTAGGAAAGGCGTAGACTCGTACGACCAATATAACCTGATCCACAGGAGCAAGTGAATGCGTAGAGGCACATTGAGGTGGTCTGAGGTGGCAGCCTATCCTTGCCTTCTCCGCAGTACTAACCGCTGATCTGTGCTTCCGTAAAATGGTATTGTACTTCGTCGTACATACTGGTCACCACGGACATGACCACAAGGGGCAATTGGAAGTTTTTAATGAACCAGAATAATTTTCGGCAGTTCCCTGAAACTGCTGAAGTGATAGAAAAGAATAACAGCAGCTGTGTCTAATTTTGTCAAAAATGTTTGTCGCCATTCGGTATGCTTATTTGTTGAACTACGAGATGTAAAACGTGTAGGATCAGACATTGTATGGAAAATAAAGGCCTTGACGCACCGGGTCTGAAAATAAGGCTGTATTAGTCGCATACGAAAGTTTGCATCATAAACGCGTGCGCTTTGCTACTCTTACAGTAATGAGATAAGCGGACGTTTCCAAGCCAGACCATGGACGTGCGGACAACTTGCGCAAGGCCCCTATGTTAACAGCGACAGGGTGATTAATTCTAAGTAATGAGCTTATTTCGTGGGAAGTGTAGGGAATCACTGATTTGCATCCCATAATAAACACTCATTACCTGCCATCTCTAATCTTTGAATGGAATTCCCCCTTATTATACCGGATGCAGCTTAGCTAATAAATACAGTAGGCCATGAAATCAGTTCCTAAAAAGTTATGTGTTGGGCATTGTCTAAGGTAGTGATCTCTCGTAAGTGCCGTATAAACATATAAACATTATTTCATCAACTTGTCTCAGAGACAGGATCGACACAGACACCCTCCCCCTTCGAGGAAATCTCGCTCGACATCGGTTTCGAGGTTGACCTTTTCTGTGTAAGTAGACGAAGGATATTGCTAGAAAATTTTGTGATTCTTTGGTGGTTATGGTATACCAATCCTCCAAATCACCTACAGTTCAACACAGAGAATGGATTTAGATTCGAGTCGCGAAGAAGTAGGTAGCTGGTTTCCGGATGATCTCTGATTCAGTACGTCTTAGTATGGTGCAAAGTGGCTCTGCCGTCCCGCAGTGTTCGGAGTTCTGTTTTCTGATTGCTAGATCTGTGGGTCAGCACTCAGAGTGAGTGGGATCTCTAAGGCAGACAGGTGAAGAGTACTGACAATCGACGGTTCCCTCCAACTATTTGTGTCTGACTCATGGCCTCGCAACACCTTAGCTGTTCATGGATATAGGCGCTGCAGTTACTGGCCTAACGAGGTTGACAGGGGGAGAGCTCATGCTAGGTGACGTATAAGCGTACCGTAGGACAGCATGCCCAACACGTGTTTTATTATGCATGGTACGAAAGAACCCTTCAGTGGGGTAGGAGTCTGAGGTCTCGGTCTGGGATTCTAAGGTTTGGTTGGCCACATCCACAACGAAACAGGCAGGAAATACGCGACTGGAGGGGAATAGTGTTACGTTCTACCCGACGTGATGACAGCGACTGAACCAACCGCTGCCATTTCATCGCTTGCGCCGCGTGCGACTGTTTTCGGCTTACCAACTCCATGACGCCGATCGATATTTTTACCGTCAACACCCGACCGCAGCCAGAAAAGGCCCAGGCACGTGTCCAGTGCAGCGGTTAACACCACCAACTGACTGTCGACCTATTTGCACATCTGCTGCCGCCGCTACCTTTTGAGCCGCTTACATTTTCCTAGCTATAATAAAAATTGTTTAATTAACTCTATCTTTCTGACCGTTTTACTTCAGGAGCCTCTTCTTGTTAACACATCGACATATCGACAAAAACCTAAATAAGAATCGTGAAAAAACCGCCCATGTCCGGCATCTACTCTGTCAGGTAACTTTCGCTCTATTGTCCGGAAATCCGTTAGTGGGTGGAAAAACTCTGGTTATAAAAACACTGTAAAACACCTGGAATCGGTGTTGTGCAATGTTTGGTGTACTGGAATCATTTCATTGCGTCCTGAAAACCTACCCAAAGAAAATATTTTAATGACTTTTTCCAATAGAATTATCCCTCCCTCTAGTTCCCTTCATCTTGTTTTTTTTATTAAGCGACTTATCAACCCACGGTTTATTTACGCTGAGTCCCTCTCTATATTTTCGTTAAAGCGCTTAGATGACCTATTTTATGGAATGGCGAGCTCTCTCGAGTAGATAATAATTGCGTATAAGTAGGCAGACACGAATTACAGTACAAAATGATAAAGGCTACACTTATATGACTGAACACGGTCGGTTAAGAACTGGTGCAAGAACTGCCTCTGCGGATTAAAGCAAACAGGCGTCTTCTAGTAGGCAGCAGAGAAAAAGCTGATGCGATCGCTGGAGCAAGATTTTTCGTTGCTAAAACGGTGGATAACATGCAAAATTGATGCTACAAAACGGAGTTTCAGACGTCCAGATGTTCGGCTACTTAAAAAATTATTACTGCTTTTCGACAAGAGACACATTTGCCCTTCGATCATCTGAAAACCCAAATTTTCAACCGCCGGTAAGGCGAGAATATGTGAGACGAGTTCGTTCGTCCACAAAAACAGCCCAAAGGCTTACGTCTCCGCTCGTTAAGTGTTCGTTTACCTCAGGTCATGGCGGCATCCGCTGTCCCAGTGATATGGCAACAACTGGCGTGTGGATTTTTCTGGTGCAACAGACATGCACTCTTCCTTAAAAAATTCGGCATGTTTCATAGATAGATAGTACAATGGCAAAGGGAGACTGGCGCAGGCGCGGGGACTGAAAGTTTAACGTGCATCACACTTTACCTTGTCCCAACTATTTTCTAGGCCTCAGCTAAATTTTATCGGGTCCTATAGAAAAAAGGAGTAAAAATTGCATTGAAAACGATTCGTCACAGTCTGAGCCATCTCACAGGAGGATCGGTTCAATCTCCCAATTGTTGGTCATCCAAGTCACGACTATTATCGCGACATGATATTTTAAAAACTCGTTTGTTTGCTTATAGTGATAAATCTGGTTGCGGAATGCGACCAAACCTGACCTTCTTAATACCTACCTTTTTCAAACCAGCGGCGGCTAGGAGTCAGGCCGTCCGATGACGAAATTGGGAGCTATGACTAAAGTGGCGCGAAATTTTCGACTAACCCGTGCCCCATGCATGAACGGTAATAAAAAGAACAACTGCGCAGCGCCTGAGTCAATGTCTCCTATTATTGTGGCGCAGAGTTAACACATCTCACTTGGTCGGTGAGGGTTGAGGTTGGTATTCGGTGATGGGCAGAATCGCGACCAAACATGATCCAGGCTGTTCGCTTCGAAATTTAATCTTTTATTTTTGACCTGTTTCTTTTTTGTAAAAAGACAATCGCAAATGCTTTCGTTTTTAATGTCGACTATGAAAATAGCGCAAGTTAGGAAACGGTAGGTAATGATTTACGCTAGTCGAATTAATTTCGTCGGGATTTGAAGCCTTGTTCATACATGGAAGTCCATTGCCTCCACACTTTCATGGAATAGGGTACATGGACGTCATGACAGCCCTTGTAACACTTCTTTCACTTTGGTAGTATTACCACAATCAATTTTATGAACAACGTCTGCTCTTGTCGTGTTAACGATCCCAAAATGTTGGCTTCAAAGTGGGCTGTTCTGATGGACCAGAAATAAAAGTCCTATCCCTGTGACGCATGGAGCTTTCGGAACGAAGTTGGATTCGTGGTTAGGCGGAACCAGCATACGCTTGCAATATGCGACAGAAAGAACCAAACGCATATTTACCCTCACTTGCGCTCATCCTTACTTAGTCATGCATATGAAATTTTGGACGTGAAACGAACATGAGAGAGGGTGACTGAATGGAACAGGTATTGCACAACCTTGTATCACTTTAATATAACTGACGTGGAATTCGAACATCTAGAAGCTCGATTACCTGCGTTATGAGAGATTGCCAAAAGACTTAAAAACGTAGTTTCTGAGGACAAAAGAAATGCAGGCTTTGGCAGCTCTTTACTCGCAAGGCTGCTAGAGCGGCACATACAAAGATAAACGTCAGTACGTTGCTCCTGGTTCTGTAAGTGAGGGTGGACGCACGTGTATGACATGTCGAAGACGTGAACATATGTGTAGCCAGTTAATAAGTCCAGGTTCCTTTCAATTCATGTTACTGTAGTCGGTCAAATCGCAGTTGGTAGTCCGGAATGGGGAAGGAAACCTAACACTAAAACCCTAACTCCAAACTTAAAGCCTGAACCAAAACGCCAACCCTTAAACCTAACCCTAACCTTAACCCTAAACAATAACCTCAACACTAAAACCTAACCCTAACTCTAACCCTAAATTTAACCCTGAAACATAACCTTAACCAAAAATCCTAACCCTAATCCCAAACCCTAACCCTAACATTAACCCTAGCATTAACCCTCGATGTCACTTCCTCTTCTCACCATTATTACGTTCAAACAGCAGACTAAAGGGTAAGATCGCAGTTCTTAGCCAGACATTGTGAGTCGATACTGTCGGCGTGCTTACTTGTAAGCAGCCAGTGTATTTCCCTTATCGAGGAAACTTGTTATCAGTAGGTGTGTTTCTACTGAGTTAGGCAGGTCACCTGTTTCGATCAGGTTGTTGGGCTTAGTGAGGGTTAAGGTTACGCTGAGGATTAAGTTTTAGGGTTAGGGTTTGCTTTTTTGGACTAGGGTTTTAGGGTTAGGTTTTAGTATTAATGTAAGGGTTAGGTTTTAGGGTTGGGGTTAGGTTTTAGGGTTAAGGTTAGGGTTAGGTTAAATGGTTAAGGTCGACAGTATCGACTCATAATATCTGGTTACGAACTGCGATCTTACCAACTTTTTCCATAAAGTACAATCCCCGTTCAAGTTACCGAACTAAGGACACAGTTCTCGGCATGCAGGAAGACTTCAGCGGTCCGGAATTATGATCGGAATATACACATTCCAGGACAAAACAGTTCTTTGTTTGGGATAAAAATAAATACGCGGGAATGTTCACTTCTGAGACAAGGACCAAACTTGCCAGAGTAAACAGCAAGGATGAGACATGAGGAACAAGCCTAAAGTAATGGCATAAATCCCAAAAATGTCGTTTTTCCTAAATCCACTTCAGAATGAATGGGGGGTTAGAACATTTGCAAAGTCAAATAGAGACGACGGAAGGGCCTCCTGTATCAATTTTCATCCTTTATTGTTCCCTTTTCCCGATTTTCTTTCCAAGTTTTTTAACAGTCGCAAGATTTCCCTCATTCTCCTATTGCTTGTCATAAGCATCTACGTCTTCAAGGACTCTGGAAATTGGTAGATGTAGACGACAGGAAAATCTATCCTTCTAAATGTCAAACGTAGATTGATTGTTTATTTCCTCGGTGAAGTAGGCTGGGCGGTCCAAAATCTGGAGGTTTTGTGCTGGTCCACGGCTCATTCTACGATTCCAGAAGGTCTGACTCTGTGAATTGCAAGGAACGTATGTTTAAAGATGATTAACTAAAACGACTTTTCCTTGTGTTAGTTGTTTGTGTCTCTTAAAAGCAGGGTTTTGTTAAAGAATTGCTTTACTGAAGGTAGTAATTCTGATCCAAACTAAATTAATGCATGGGCTACTTCGTGGTTTGATTTTGAAGAGGTGGAAACCACTTGGAATACCCATCCATCTGACTGTCATTGGCACTAACATATGATTTTAACGAATGAAGGCGAAATTTCGAGTTCCAGGTGTATGCGTAAGTGAAGAAGAAGAGTCGAGCACCGGAACACTTTGTTTATTGTCCTGAGCTTTCAGACTCGTACAGGAGTCCATCGTCAGAGGTAGAAGTAGCAACAGAACAAGCGACAGTTATAAGGCATGTAGGCCAATCACCGACCGACGGCGCAAAATTGGAGGTGACTACGCAGGGCTCTGTACTCCTGCGCCAGATCGATAAATCGATTTACCGAGTTCTCATCCGAGGCCCAGGCTTCAATCCATTCTCGGCCTGTTTTGTTTCCGGCGTGGGCGACTATTTTGGTGGCTGCGATGTTAAGCTAGTGACCCAGTTCGTGGGTGTGGGCGGTCACTTGTGATAATGCGTCGCCTCATCGCACAGCCAGCTTATGTTCGTGTATGCGCGACCCGAGCTTGCGCCCAGTCTGTCCTGTGTAGTTAAAGGACAATTTTGAAACGGAATGCGATATACTACTCTAGATTGCTCTTCAGACTTTAACCGGTCTTTGATTTTCATGACTCTATTGTGCATGGTGGCTTTGGGGCGGTGTGTAATTCCAACACCTAGTTCCACAGCAATGCGCTCGGTCCCTTCTAAAACGCCCCTTATGTATGGCTGAGAACGCTATATCGTTGGTGGCGTTGATGTTTGAGTTCTCTAGTGGCGATCGCGTAGACAGCGACTTATGAATACCCTCCGCTAGCCATTTTGCACAAACTGGTCGCGGAGATAACGGGCCTCACGTGCTCTGTCCTCCGGTTTGCTGCAATGAGTTCGGATCCGTTTGAAGAGCGTTTTTACAAAGCTTCGTTTGTGAGCCACCGGATGATTGCTACGAAAACTGAGAAGCTGTTTGGTGTTTGTTGCCTTCCTATAAACAGTCGTTCCAAGTCCACCGTTGAGGTTTTGTCTGACAAGCGCATCCAGAAAGGGAAACTGCTGTTCCTGTTATTCTTCCCTCATGAATTTTATATCCGGAAGACTGCGTTGAGCAGGCTGTGGAAATGCTGCAGCATGTCCTTCTTTACGATGACGAACGTGTCGTCTACGTAACGGCGCCAAGACACCGATTCATGTTGGATGAAGGCAGTCTTTTCTAACTCCTGTAGGACCAGTTCTGCTAGCTTAATTCGTGTTGAAATCTGATGTAGGAATCTGTGAGGCACCTGCATGATTATTCATACAACATAGCAGTCATATTTTTTTATTACGTCTGCTCAAAACATGTGTGGGATGATTCTTCTCTGTTGCTGCATTTCGTGGGGATCAGTTGACTTCATAATATTCGTATGAAGCCATATAAATACGTTTCAAGGAAACCATGTAGCATGCATGCAGTTAGACTTTCGAAGAAGTAAAAATGTGGACTGGCTTAGAGTGCACATGATGGGTTGTAAAGCCGAAAGTCTGGAAGCAACTTTCCAAAAAGGTTAAGTTTTGTAGAATTAATGTAAGACATAAACGTGGAACAAAAATATTTCAATTTGGGGTTGACATGCTAGTTAACTGGGATCATGGCCTTGAATTACTTACCCCGCTAGTATATGTTGTATACTAACGAGGACCTACTTGAGAATGTCTGACAACTTCACCTGTTCACAGTCCTTTTTTTCTAGTCGGGTGTTTAATATTAAGAAGGACTTTTAGCGTGAAACCCGTAGCTGTTTTAACAATGGATCCTTTTGTTTGATTTCCCGGTTGGACGGACTGCGGATACTAAGGTTTCACGTCGAGGTGCGCGTTACAGGCAGATAAACCGGGATATAGCTAGGAGAAGCAAGCAGAAATACATCACTTTTGCCAGTTGGGAACCTTCTCCCGCAGACGGTGTTGCATTTCGGATGATAGCGTGGACGCCGAACATGAAGAAGTCCATAAAATATCGGTGAGCACTATTTCTTGTGTGTTGTGGCCAATCACACGAAGAAACGCCGGCCGTGTTTTGTGTCCACCAAAACAAAATATAAGGAGAGATTCTGAAAAAATGCATCGATCTATTATGGCTGCTTTGGGGACTGACTTTTTAGTGATACCCTAGCAGCAAAGATGACTTCCACAACGAACGCCTCTGGTAAATGCGTTGGTGAATAAATAAGAAGCCTCCTCTTATAAAGTTCATATTTTAGAACATTCGACGGTGCTTTATGTCGATAGAGGCCGGTGTCATTGATCAGTTTCCAAGGAAGGTCAGACAGAAAGTAAAAAGGTTTTGTCGGCGATTGACTTTCTTACTTATGACGAAACTTTTTAAGATTAGATAATAATTGTCGTAGTCCTCTTCATTTTTAGACCGTTTGGTTTATCACAAGGTTTGGTCCTGCGGCCGCACTCCACGAATGTCGTACTTCAACCTACCGAATTATTTTTAAATAGACGAGCCTATGTTAAAATACCCTCAGTGGTAATGTTAGAACGGAATGCATTCTGACCTCGCTCCCAGTTGACCATGCAATCACTTTCCTTCCTAATTCAGCGAGTGGCTAGACTACGTGCGTCAACGGCCCTACTCCTTTCTGATCCCACTCCGGTGAGTGTGTACCGTCAGTATACTTGGCGGGGGTGCTTCGGCGTGGCGCTTTGTGCGCGTTGCCGTTGACGTATTCAACAAAATTCTACTAATGGTTTACATATACCAGACAACCTCTCGGATCCGTTGCCTGGAAATATACATGGGCTGGGCTTACAAAAGCTCAGGATATCCGTTTAAATGTGTTGATTTTCTGCCGTATATTCATCTACGTTTTCATTATCAGCGTTTTATATCAACCTACTCGTTCTTTTGCTGAGACGTTTGCGACATTGCTTGTTGACCATCATTAAGTGTATACGATTCTGCTACGTGCCTTAGGAAAGCTCTTCAATTTTCTCCACCTCGTTCAGGAGTACTTTCGAGCACACACCCCGCCGAATGCTATACCATTCCACTGTTGTAGTATGGATTATGCCCACGGAAGTAGTACATCTGATGCATTCATTTCCGTCGAGAAAAGTCAGGCAGGTTTTCATTACCTTTGTTAATGTCAGTCTAATTTTTTAAATCACCGCCCCAGTCCAAATCGGTATATCGGTCTAGTCTGAAAATAAGGTCTAGCGTAAAAAGTTTTTTTTTTTATCACAATCCCAATTGTTCAAATAAATCCATTCCAAATTGTGTCGGGGTGTGATCAACTCACGTCGTGCTGAGTTTTCTACTGCGTTCATTCAAGAACCTGCAAAATGTGTCGATAGTCGCAGTTTAGTAATAGTAGTTCCACATTGACCTCATCTAAAACCATGCCCACTTGGGTGTGATGGCATACCTAAACATACATGCATCCGTATGCTGTCATACTACGTGCGGTATCATTAGTCTGCGGAATTGGCATAGTACCCTCGATGCAAGGAGTCGCTCTTCTTGCAAATGCTGCGCACGGTAAGGCGAACTGATTGAATCCTGTACTTCGATAACCTCTGTGGGTTTGCCCAACCGTCCCTCCTTCTGCGTGGTTTACTAGCTTACGGTCTGCAAATGATATAATTAAAAATATTTTTTCATCAGGATTGCATACAGCCGCGTTTAAAATCCTCGGGATTGCGCAATCATTTAGCACTCTCCGTCCCGCTCAGCAACTGACTTCAAGGTTTCATGGGCTACTACTTCATTTTTGGTATCCCTCTTTTAAAGTAACAATTCCACAAAACGCTTACGTTACTTCAATTACGTTACTGCTTCCCGTGACCATTTCTTCGCTTCGTTCTACGTCCTCGTCTAGATCACACATCCTTTTGTTTGAACATTCTCTGGAACGACATTTGCAATGCGTTCCTCCTTCCTATTGGTTGACAGCTTCCCCGTTCCACTTTTCCTTGTATTGTGCAGCCCAGCGGCTTTCTCAAACTGTTCTAAGTACACCTTTGGATTTTTATGTTACGCATTCAAATTTCCCCTCTTTTTAACTACCTTCGCTTTTTCGGATATGCATCCCTTTGCCTTTCTGCATTTCCGCCTTTCCCATGGCCTGTCCTAAGGCCTCACCTACTAAACCCCTATTATCACCACTCCAGCATCGCAGGCGCCTAGGGTTTCTTACCGCCTGTGGAGCTGCAGGACCAAACCTGACCGCTTTAACTTTGCCCAACTTTGCAACCTTCTTTGTTATCGTACTCATGAAGCAGGGTGATCGTAAACACATTAAAATATTCTTCAAATGACTGACGCGGAACTTGTTCCGTTTCTATAGATTATATCATGTTGATGACACGAATGCCTCGACGGTGGTTTGGTGTTTATAGACTTTAAATTGAGACCGATATATTAAAGGTGGATTGGTTTCTTTAAATGACATAGACATGCAGATGGTAGGTTATCTAAGTGTTCTTTTAAGTAAACTCGGGCTGTCTTTCCTTGAAGATGATGCTTTCGTACAGCTAAGTGATTGATTTTGCATAGGTTATCAGAAACTGACTAGTCAAAGCGCTTCTTATCCAGAGCTTTTCCAACAAAAACGCAGGAGACTAGACCAGCCTTTTCCTGCTAATTTGTCATCTCCGCCAATTACACTTGCCCATGGAACCATGGATTTCACACAAGGTCAGTAGGCACTAACAGGCGCCAACAGTGAATCTCGAATACTTTGAATAACTTAGGGTATCCTTCACTCATGGATTTTATAGAATAACGAAATACCGACGTTCTCTTTTTTCTTTGAGTTCCACATTTTAACTCTCGCAACTCATGGAGTGTAGATCAAACTTCAAACACCTTTTGGCTCCTACTAAAATTCCGAGCCCTGTCACCCAAAAGTGGAGTGCGGAATACCCATGACTTCGAATAAATTGAGAATAATCGTCTCAGTATGGAGTAAGCCCAGCAAGTATGAGTAGTCAATCGCAATCCGGCACATCCTTAGCTGATAAAAGCGAAGATGCGAGTTCCAGGAACTAGTTGATCAGAAGAAGAAGCGATCGCTGGAACAATGGCTTTATTCGCCTGACTTTTCGGATTTCCTCTTGACTCCATCATCAGAGACAGTTGCAACTGTCTCTGATGATGGAGTCAAGAGAGAATCCGAAACGTCAGGCGAATAAAACCATTGTTCCAGCGATCGTTTCTTCTTCTGATCAACATCCTAAGCTGAATTTCGAAGGCAAGACCAAAACTCCATAGTTGAGCTGTAATCAAACCGGACTTGCAACTGCCACGCCAGTGCTATGCTGTGCCCTTTTGCGTGTTAGATCTAGGAGTTTCCCTTCGTGGCCTCAAAGACCTAAATGAGAGCAATAAGCCGTTTGGAAGTCTGAAAGTCCAATTTGAGTACTGAATTTGAAATCGAATATTTGGATTCTAGTCGAGGTGGGGGAATTCCATGCAACAAATTTCATGTTTAAATGCGAAGCGCGGGCCGCAAGTAGGAAGAAAAGCCTCGTTTTCGGCGATGTACGAACGTTAAAATTCAAGCTCCCGTATGCAATTCACCCGTGCGTTCCTCAAATCAAACTTTAGCATTGCGTGCTACCCAGCATTTCCGGTTTAGGGCAATCGAAATAACACTTTTTTCCGACTCGAATTCCGGACAAGCAAGGTATCTTTGGAAAAATACTTCGGCGCTTTTCTATTTGTAGAAATATGAAAATAAAAAGTACCTCCATGTGCTCGCTTAGTTATGGGACAGCTGGATGTGTGGGAAACCCATGAATGATGCTGACTATTTACTAGGCGTCAGTAAAAATTTCAGTCGTCACCTGATCCTCGGCTCCACTGTTTGATCCACTTTTTAACCGAGCGTTGAGACTTTAGGATATAAAAACCATCGAATATAGGGAGCAAATTCAGTTCTTCTGGATGACAGCCTAATTTATGCGTGAAAAATAATGTTTGTAAGGATTCTCAAACCCCGTATTCACTACCTACTGAAGCAAGTTCATTCAGGGAACAGTCGTCAGGAGAGTTTTGTCTCTAATGTGACATCGTCTTCCATCGGAAATGAATTGTCATGAAAAGAATTACTAGCATTCTATTCTCATCGTCAAATAAATAACAATTTTGTTTCTCCTAAGAATGCTTCAGTGCGGCATTTCCACAGTTCATCTGGAGAAAAGTAAGCCCACTTTTTATCATTTGGCGAATGAACCCACTTAATGTGCAATTCTTTAAATAAAAAATAATGTTTAACTACTTTCTATGTGCAATTGGACACAGCTACACAAGTGACATGACAAAACTTCCAAATATTGTTTAACATACTGCTCGTGACTCTTGTTTGTCTCGCTCATTTGCATTTAGAGTTTTATTTCAGTTAGTTTGTCATTTTAAATCCACATCTTAGCTAACTAGCCTTTATAAACTCCTGTGAAACTAACTTTCGAACTTGAGTTTTTAGCTAGTAACCGTACCGCGGGTATGATAAACCAGGTAGCGTTTCTATACTACTGACTACTTGTAAGCAGGATGGGAATATTACAAGGTTATTCCATAAAAACTGATGAACTTCAAATCGAATATTTGAATCAACTGTCGAACCGAACCTGAGAATATTTGAAGAGAAATTAATTTAAAGTTCATTCGTTAATCTCCGAGAATATTAAAAAAAACTTCATATTCAGAAGTGGAATATGTACCAAAAAAGGCATGGAAAACGTTATGGGACCCACTGATGAACCGAGCTTCTCACAGCTCCGTCAGGCAACATCAAAAAATCGCATCTAACCTTTTGACTAGTGTCTGTGCTGCACAATTTAAAGCGGTCTGCTCTTTCTTATTCCCGCGTCACACTGTGTAGGTTATTCGGAATGTAACGCTTTATTGAACATACAACGCATGCACATGTTGGTCTGCTAAACACGGAACTGCAGCAAGGACTTAGGTTCTATCGAGACTTACCACATTTCTATCTATTAACAGAGACACATGGTGTTGTCTCGTAGAAGACTGCAATAAGTATTTGAATATTGGAGTCAACAATATTTGTTTACTGAAGAAAGAAATAAGATACTTGGCAGTATTCAAGTAAAAAAGACCCTAAGTCGAATAGATGGCAGAAGTTGAAAACCCTGCTTACACTAGGGTGATGAATGTGCATTCAAACTGATGCCCGAGGCAATGTGCAAGGGCTATTAACAGCTGACACAGGCGAGGTCAAGTCAGCGAAACCACGATATTCCTAGATTATGTTGAGCAGGCAAAGTTATTGGAGGCAACATTATGGGAATCCGTTTCTCACTCAGGTTATCTCAGTGTAAAGCATCCACAAACCCGTAGCAATGAGCTAATAAATGGACGGAGAGGAAACTCAGTCATGGATAAGAGAAACCATAAGGGCGTAAGGTTCTCTAAAAACGAACTCCTAGAAGCGCTTAAAGTAGGATAAGTTGGACAGATCAGCACTGCATATGGCGAAAAGGTGGGCGTTTTCTCTCGTCTGAAGAACCAATGGTTATGGTCGAAGATGGAAAGACTACTTTAAAGGAACTGCTGAGATCAGCCTGCACAAAACCATACGCATAAAAACGGGAAATAAGATCGCAAGATCACGAGAAACAGTCAACTGTTTTGTTTTGGACAATAAGGAAGATCCCTCAACTTATTTGCGTTAGTCAACGTAGCGATTTGAATGAAAACCCTTATGCGGGGGCATTATACTTGGCTTACTGTCTTCGAAAGACGCGATTTATCGAATGCGTAGATTACAATCTTTTAATAATCCTGCAGCACTTGCTTTAGGCGATTATACTCTTCTGCAAAGAATAAGTAATCAAGCTGTTTGACATAAAATGCTTAGCTAAGTTTGGACCTGGACTTCTCAATCACTAGATGGCTAGTGGTAATTTAGGACGGATAACGAAAATATCGAAGCATTGCCGTTAGAGTTTCCACTTATGGAACCATCGGCTGACCATAACGCTGTTCATACGAGTACTAAAATGCAAAATATTTACCCCAATAATATATAAAGAAAATAACAGGCGGCTATCTGACGGATAGATCAGAAGATATCTAATTTACGACGTGCGAAACTCGGGTGATTTGGTGAGGAATTCGCTTAAATAAGTTGCCAAAGTACGAACCTTCACGAACCATTGTATGTAGTCTTCCATGGCAGTTTGCTAGCTAAAATATACGAATTTTGGATCACAAAACCGAAGTCTTCATTCTGCTTGGGGAACACGCGGGTTAACGGTGCAACAGTGCAGGATTCTCAGTCTTAACTTTGGGCGCGTAATCGGACATAAGATGCCAAATTAAAAATAAAACGAACCACAGATACGCCCACGCAAAAATAGGGATTCTCCATAACGAGCGAAATCGCTGAGCGATTTTTTGCATAAACTTCCCCATGTAGCGACAAAACGCAGTTAGTGATGAGGTTTTATCGGAACTCTATTTGTGAAAATTTTTCTTTGAACTCGCTGAAATATGGCGTCACTTTTTCAAAAATGGTTGACTTCAAACGCACAGAACCGACAGGTTCTTACCAGCGTTCGGCCGAGCAGTTATTTATAGAATTCGGGAAGGACGGTTGTCCAGAGGTTATCGGACGACACTTCCGCTTTGCTGTCCTCGTGGACAGCAGAAAAATCCACCTATGCATGACATTTGAAGAGCCGACATACAATTAAGGCTTCTGGCGTCATGAGGAACCATTCAAGGCAGGGTGAGCGCCGGTGCCGATACTAAAAAAGAGATAAAAGATGAAGTAAACTCTTATTCAAAGAAGAGCCGAACAAAACAATGCAACATCATATTTTATCATACAAAGAAGAACGCTATCCGCACAGACATTAAGCTTCCATCGTTGGCTTCCCGCCTATAAAAACCTCGAAGATTTGGGCCTGGTTCAAACTTCCAAAAGAAACAGCAAGTTGGTGGTAAAGCATTTGTTGTGTTGAAGCCTTACTATTTCTGTAATGGAGTCGAGACTTGCGGAGGTAACGGAATATTTCACAAACATGAAGTTAGTTAAAATTATTCAAATATGCCGAAAAAAACCGAACAAGTTGTCTGTTCTTCTTTCCATTAACCGCTTTAAACTTCGATCGTCCACAAATGTTTGAGTTACTTTCTGGAGGTCCAGTTTCAGTGCAAAAACGGTACGTAAAGTGCGGTCAGAGAAAGATTCGATAGTGTTCGACAGTAATAAGTTTCCTATGGGAAAGACTGCTGACTTACGCTTCATTTGCGCTACATAGAAAAGGACTTCTATTGCATAACTCTCACGCTGTCTTGTTAGGTATATCGGTTCCAGTAACAAAAGGATTGGAAAATAGAAGGGACCTTATGTCTGACTTGATATAAATCTCCCCTCAAATGGTCGTGGTAGGACTGCTTCTTTAGCAAAACTACCCGACCTTCACAGATTCGTGTACCCCTAATAGTTTTGACTTAAGTAGACAAACTCCATCACTGTCCGGCTCTCACTTAAAACAGCCATTTTATCGTGCAGTAATCAACTATCTCATTCATAACTTTGCGTATAATGATCTTTCAATGTGCGACCGTTGCAACAGTGTGAGAGGCCGCACAGGTTGTCCCCACATGATTCGAGTCTATCGGATATGAAGTCTAATGCAACGGTTAATCAACCATCCGTCGCTCTTCCATCATATGAGTAGCACATACGTGCTGATTCCAGATATCGACCTCGCTCGATCATCTGTTAAATGAAGAGGGTGTGTGCTTCTACAAGCTTGACGCCAAAGACCATCCACCCAGGTAACATTTAACCAGGTGACTGTTCATGCGTTCTGTACTTTGAAGAGAACCAGTTTTGCTTGACGAAAAATTCGTGATTTGGAAGTCATTTGGTTTATACTGGGAGAGGCGTCATCCTTGCTCTATCTTCGTGTCTTTGTCGGGGTATAGTGGCAAGGCTGGGCCAAAAAAGGGGAAATGACATAGGGTGCCTCTATTGCTACACAAGCGCTGATGCCTCCGTCAAAACGAATCACGCTTCACTTATTCTGAAGTGAAATCATCAAGGATGAACATAATGTCGTCATAAAAATGTTACCTCAACCTGGCTCTCATTCATGAGGACAAGTCAGTTAAAATGACAACTTTTAAAGCTACAGCATTATGACAAATCGGAAGCTTAAAAATGCATGCAATAGATTATAATAATGAAATGTAGTTTGTTTTAAGCGATACGATTTGCTCAGAAGAAGAAGAAGATGCGATCAGTGGAACAAGACGTTTATTGACCTGACGTTTCAGATCTCCACTCGAACCCATAATCTGCAGCTGTCTCTGATGATGGGTTCGAGTGAGGATCCAAAACGTCAAGCCAATAAACTTCTTGTTCCACTGATCGCTTCTTTTTCATCATCATCATCATCATCATCATCATCATCATCATCATCATCATCATCATCATCATCATCATCATCATCATCATCATCATCATCATCATCATCATCATCATCATCATCATCATCATCATCTTCTTCTTCTTCTTCTTCTTCTTCTTCTTCTTCTTCTTCATCTTCTGAACGGCTTTCTGAAACCTACCTGTTCGCTTCTACCGGATATGTTTTGTATCCACACGAGTTTTGAAGTCTCCAACAGGAGTGATATTGTCTACTTCCGAAGTAGAAACAATTAGGATGTGCATTTGTTCTTAGAAATGTCTCCCTCACATATTGGTAGTCTGACCTTGTAGGACATACCTGTCAGTATTTGTGGCAAAGTTCCTTTCATGGAATGGCATTCTAAGTTTTACAGGTCAGGTGTTCATTCCGTTCTTTTTTGTCGACTGACCGTCGAGACATCTAAAGGAAAGTGGGAAGCCAAGGCAGCTAGAATAACAAACATTAGCATTTTGGCAGAAGTATGGGGGTCTCTTGAGAGAAATCACGACCAGATGACGGAAAGGTTATGTAGCTCAACTTCGAGGCAACTTTCCAACCTATTCCCATTGAGTGGGTCTATATTATTCAACTGAGCAGGGTTCCTTCATGACATAGAGCTAGCAGCCAAATTCAACGACCGCTCGCCGACTTTCAGTGAGCAAGCTAGGTCATCTATAGATGGAGAGGTAACTCTCAACCTAAAGACCTGGGGATTGCCGTTCTTCGCGATTGAGGTGACTGTGATGAAGATGACTCGTAAGAATTCGATTCAGATCTGAAGGGCTTGCGCGGCACTAGTATCCCTCCATCTCTCTCTCACTTCCCAATCTAATCTTTATCTCGGGAAAGATTAAATTCAGAAGGTTGGCAATGAAGAAGAACGTTGCGGCAGACCTGGAGAAATGCACATAAATTGCTGCCCGCTTATGACAGACTTCACTGCGTCCCCTGTCTGATATAAAATAAGAGCCTTTTCGTATGTACAGATCTGAACCAACAACAATTCCACGAACGAAATATGAGCACCTCTTGCTGTTCATTGTCTCCGTCTAAACTACAAAAGCACCGACAGTTCGATCGCCATTGTCGACGATGTCCACCGTATGCTCCACAGCAGGATGAGAGCAGGCACGGTGACTTGTACGTGAGTTGGTTTATAGTGGTAGTCGACTTGCACCTCTACCCACAGAATGAACAGAAGGAGAGGGCCTCAGTGTTCTGACGCGGCCAATTTGATATACAGTGGATGGGTTTACTCATGAAATTTCAACCGAAATTTCGAAATGCGTTCTGGTTTCGAAAAAATTAATTAAGTAGGGCTGTAAAACTAGTCCTCGTGCAGCATAATGATATAATGATCCAGCTACCACAGGGTGTCAGCTTTCGAATTAATTTATTTCCGACTGCATGCAATAACTATGCTCTGAAAAACGGACTACTTAAGTAGCATACAATTTTCCCACTGATTTTCAATGCCCTTAAATATTAAATTATATTTCACGGAAAACATGCCTAAACTATTCATTCTTTTATTTGTTCGGCAGAAAATCACGTCTTTTTCCAATTTTATACTCTAAAGAAGGGTATAGTTCGGTTTCAAAAAAGTTTCTGCATGAGAATTAGCTATACAACCCTACTTAATTAATCTTTTCGATACGAGAACGCATTTTGAAATTTCGGTTGACATTTCATGACTTAGCCTACTTACTGTAACGTTGGGTAATCTCCGGAAAAGAGATTTCAGGCGGAGCGCAAGTGCAGTGAAACGAATCGATAGAATGTGGAAGCGAAAGTAAACGAGAGAAATCGGATAAAAGTGAACTGCAGGTGTAGACCGAGAAGCATATGAGATGCATGACTAAAAGCCCAAAAACGGATATCGTCAGGAAATGTGCAGACTATCTTTAATCAGCGTAGCTGAATTTCATATCTGCTCGGTCGAAATAGATTGGCTAATATGCACCACAGAGGCCTCGTAATGACAAAAAAATGGAGGTTGCATGATGTTGTCGACCAATAAAAATCAGAGATTATCAAATCTAACAGATCACCCCTCAAGATGGCGTCCTTCTGCTAAAACAGCGTGAAAAACAAACAAAGTTAAAAAATTCATATTGGCTCAACCATGAAAAACTCGGCTCCTCGGTGGCATTCGAACCCACGGCGGTAAGGTGAAGGTTTTAGTACAGCCAACGCTCTAACCACCTGAACTAGGAGGCCCCGCTGGCCGACGCGAGTTCAATCACATCTAATAACGCTGAAATTGTGGCTTTTTAACAAGTATGCACACGTGCACAGCCAATGATGAAATTACAGATTTGTTGAGTAAGCAGAACAGGCTCAGGGGTTTAGAAGAAGGATATTTAACGTGAACGGGGCTTGCAAATCCCCAACTGATGGAAAACCAAAATAGCCATTACTCTGCCAAAACAGAAAAAACTCGAACAGTTAGATTCGCTGTAGAAAATCGGGTGTATCTATTTAAGTGCGCGGACCTTCGTTTACTAACTTGTTAAATTGTTCTGCAGTTTTGCAGACAGCATAGTTTTTAAAGGTAACCATTCGTTCCGGATGCCATTGAAGCGGAGAGCCATTGTGCAGAAAGTAACTAATGTAGAATCCAGGAAACCGCGCATTTTACTCCTGATCCTATTGTGACTGAATACAGGACAGTAGGCAGTTCGGCCATCGAGGCCTATTCGACACCACGCTAATATTCAATTCAAAGCCATGTGGATTGTAAGGAAGCATAGTCTGAAATATTAGTGTTATTGATACATCTCAGCCATCGCTTCATGTTATTTGAAGTGTTGTCACTCTTAGATGGTAAGGGTATTACAGTGGACCTTTCCGAGACTGATTATTCCGCCAATGTTGGCCGTAAGTTATTGCTGTACTTTTGGATAGAACGTGTTGGATAGCAAAATTTAGGCAAGGTTGATCCGAGACAACTAATTTTCAAATCTAGTGTCTCAATACAGCGAATATTTCTTACTCTTTGGAAGCGAGTGTACATATGGTTTCGTTTCCGTTCTATAGGTACAAAGCTCAGGAAATGTAGGTATTGACCTTCACATGTATCCTTATGGAAGACCGATCGTCTTACTGAACTATCTTCCTGTCTTTTCATGAGGAAGTCCAGGAGGGATCGCTTGTTGCGCTGCCGCTTTTCAAATGTGAATTTAATCTTTGGATGGAGATTATTTATAGCAATAAATGGTCTTTATCTTTCTAGTTGGTATCGAAAATTATGTGTATATCCTCCCGATATCTTCTGTATGGTATTTTCATGTTCACTTTGCTCCTCTTTATGACACAATACGTGAAAATGACTTTTATAAAGATTTAACCTAAGGTATCAATTTAACTAATGGAAAAATGTGCACGTTTACGAATATGCGAAAATTGCATTTCAGACATTAACACAGTTAGTGGAAAAGTGGGTACGTCTACAGAGAAGGCTACCACGGATGGTCATGTCAGTTTCCTGTCTCAACAAAACCATTGAAACAAATGCATGTAGTCTGACGTAATCCTTTTTTTAATTGGAAGAGTTAGGAGTATTTGCCTTGAGACAATCGAGTTTTAGACTTCCTGTTAACGTAAGCCAGTTGACAATGGAAGAGAAGTGGACTTTGTTCAAGAAATTCAGTCGAATTCGCGTAAGAATTCTCAACTGCTTGGATGTCTTATGCCTCAAAGCACAGTAGTAAAACAAGTCAAAGTTCGGTTAAAACTCATTTTAAGCACATAATTTGAAGGCATGAGCGGAAAGCAGTGCAGCATATGCCGCTAGAGAGCAGTTGTGTTAACAGATGGGCCACAGTGTGACAAATAATGTATTTCGAGACAGTCCCCGGAAATATGCAGAGATGAAAAGGACATATAAGCGTGACGCCGAGATTATTTTCCTGAGGCATATGTAATCTCATCGTGTGCCTCGCTGGCATATGTGAGGGAAGTCTCTGGCCATGCTTCCTCATGCTCTGACTGACGAAAAGTTAAGAAAGTCAGCTTGCATTAGATAAACGAAATGGGAAAATATTTTCATGCAGATTTGCGAGATGATTTTTGCAGTTGCTCATGAGTGTATGAAAATAAGGGCTTCGGTTTTGCCCTTCATATCCTTCTGCAGTGCATATTTAAGCCAACTGTCGGAAGGCAGGTAATCCTCTCCAAGTAAATGTTTCCAATAAACCGCTCCATTGGAGTCAAACAGAGTGCGATCGGCCAAGAAGAGTAGCTACAAAACGTTAACAGATTTTCTTCAGGATTCATTCGAC
>CACRXP010000072.1:882130-939341 GCA_902702965.1 Spirometra erinaceieuropaei
CCCGTTTGCATTCTATCCAGAGTCATTTGTGCAATAAAATATAACACAGAAAGTTAAAATCAATAAGTCAGTGCTTTTGAGTTCAAGGGAGCATATAGAGGAGTGATGCGTGTGTTTTCTCGACCGGAATTACATGCCGCCCAGCTTTAGCATCAAAGGAGGAAATGAAGGGTTACACTGTTATAAATCACTTGCAGTCTATACCCGCAACCGTGTGACTTCCCATTTAGTATCCTTGGGCGTGATGGTCGGCCTTTTAGAACTGCAAATAACGAGCCCCATAGACGATTTGTCTGATTTTTAGGAGATGGGGAAATTAAGCAGTGACGCTGTGATGCACCTCAGAACTGCCCTTCCTTTTACATGTAGGCGAGTTGGAAAGCTCTTTGGCGAAATATGCTTGCAAAGCAGCGTTTATGTTCTATGAACCTGCAAAGATACCAAGTACATCTGGCTACTGTCATAGAAAATTGCGAACTTTCGAGCGTTAAGTCATTTGTCTTCGAAAATTGAGGAGACACACTTGTCTACGAAGGGGTCACACACATTTTGTTCGTTTCAAGCTAAGAAAACGAAAAACGGACAAAGCGAAAAGACAGAAGAGATTTTGAAAGTCAGACAGGGCATGAACTCAGGACGATACGTGTGAAATTTCAAGCGACAAAGCTGGCTGGGCAGAGGGTAATTGCGTGGTGACGGGGTTCTGGCTAGTTGAATGGAAACGACGAGATGGATGATCCATGACGGCCACAAACTTGTCTCGTATGGACTTTTCTCCAGTCTTGACAACTTGACCATTGATTGTCCGATCAAATAGAACTTCATTGCCCCCAGTCTTCTCGTCATCTGATTCGTCTACGTACAATGAAAATGCCAAAAATTTTTAACGTAGGACACGGAAATACGAAGTCCCCGTATTGTAGGTGGTCTTGGGATAAATTGTTGGAGGGATAGGGTGGATAAGGGTAGGATTAAGGTTGGGGTTAAATTTAGAACAGGAGTGAAAGTACCTCTCTGGAATAAAGCGTAAATCCATCAGTGACCGCCAGCTGGCGGAGGAGACAGATGCACTAACAGCAGACAACTTGTAAGAAATAAGCATTGGTCAAGGGACGATGGAGTGCATGATAAAAGCAAAAAAGAGAAGGGAGGTACCCAAAAGAGTAGGCAACATCCGGTCAATAAGTTCCATCATAAATCGGCGAGAGTTTCCGGCCAATGTATCAGTGTTAAAAAAGCAGGAAATGTTAACCAAGGAAATGAAACATGTGAACCTCAAAGTAATGGCGGGAGAGTTATTTGGATGAACATTCAGCATGAAACAAAATTCAAAAGGACACAGGCCAAAAGGGACGGCTCTGGCAATCTAACCGCAGAACACAAGCAATCGCACATTTTCAGTTATCTTCCAGACCAAGATGAGCATGATACTCGTGAGAACCAAATCAAAAAATTATCAGCAACTGAGCGTGGGACCCCCAAGTAATCTGAGCTAGCCTGCGGACCGTGTCATATGTCGAATGGTGGTTGAGGGGGTTTCACCGGTGCGGCAAAACACAGGATGAAGAGCAAGAAGACGCAAAAAATACATAACTTTCTGCCGAAAGTCTTATCACACGCTGTGATTTGGTAAAGAAAGCGACCGCGAAAATAGACATAAAGCAATTAAAAAAAATAACGGGCATTAAATAAAGCTCCGTTGGTGAGTTTACATTTAGTCGGGAAGGGTAGGAAATTTTGAACAATGGGAACGGTGAATAATGTATGATGTTTACAGTCATATTGAATTTTACAGTATATTTTTGTAGTTGTCATCTACTTGGGGGTCCTACACCCTATCGTTACCGAGTGATGGAGTAATGTGTGGTTCGGGAGGCGTATGGTGAAAGCAAACTGATAAATGTCAAAAACCTGTACACACTGAATCCGGCCTAGAAAAGAACAGTAGTCGCAACTAATTGAAGGTACTACGATGGAGAAGACACAGTAATCGTCAATAATTATTGAAACCAGTATTTTCTCACTGGTCGAATGATATTTTATTTACTTGAATAAAGGTGAAACCACGTTTAGGCGCAGAAATTTGGCTTCGAAAACTGCCTTAGCATATCATGGTACTATTGCATGGGCGACACCCAGCCACCTTTTCACCCTATTCAACCAATCTGAAAGTGCAGATCTTTGGAACCGTCGCAGTGGTTGCTGCAGTTGCATATTCCATGGTCTTGCTTGTTTGTTGTAGACACTAACGGAGTACAGGGTAGGTTGATAAAGAGGTGGACTTTCCGATTACTTCGGCCTGTGTTCGAAACCAGGCCTCGGGAATGAGTCGTCTAGTTTATGTCCCGAACTGGATTCTGCAATATGCCAATTAATCCTTCAATTTCAGCGGATTGGAAACCTGCAAAATGGTGTACGGACAATCTGCCGCTGGTTGACCGTCGTTTACGCAGTTTTCATCCTCTATCTGATTTCCCTAGGGCCCTTTGGCAGCTGGTCCTAACGACTACGACAAATTCTTTTCAATTACTTGGAGAATACTTAGGTCTTTTTAAACGATGGAAATACTCAGCTTGAGCAGTCGAGAGATCGCTTCGGAAACATTTTTGACTTGGGATAGAATTCTCATACGGCCGGTAGGAATTCATTTAACATCCATTTCTCTCTTTAGGCGGAATATCCTAAGATAAAACGGGCAGGGAGAATAAGTTGCCGAATTTTCTTGTCAGCTACACCGATGCAGTTTGTTTCTGAAAACTGGAACAACGTACAACCGATACTACAATCATTCAAAATAGAGTGGTTGCTTCAACTTTTCAATATTTGCTGTCTATTATTGTCTTTTCTAAACACATACGTTTGCACTTTCTGTCTGTGTAATGACATACAAGGATATTTTAGAGCACTTGCTCTAAATCTTTTTCTTATCGTGAACTGAAAGTGAAATCTTCGTGAATTTTGAAGCGTTTCGAGTTGCGCTGCACAGAAAGGTTTTACAATTATAAAGCCTTCGCCGATATATCAAGGCAAGAACTCCAACCCCAACTTGAAAAATACCGCATGTTTTGCGTGCTGAACGACAACGTCGGTGACCCAGGAGATGTTCCACTAATTCGCTCATGGATGAGTTCATCATAAAGGACGCCGAAGAAGTACGTCTGGAAGCCGTACTCCTGGAGTTTATTGAAACACTGTACTTACAGTCTTCTTGCCTTCATAATACCCGCTTAGGATCCATTCATATAACTCAATGATACTTGCTCCAAAATGACGTGAGATCCGAGCCTTCCACCACGGTTAACTTGGGTCATGTGGCCAATTTTTCAATGCAATCAAGAGGGCATTTTACAAAGGCAACTGCACTGACATAGCATCCACACTTTTAAAGTGACCATCCGCCTGAGGACTGCCAGCTGCGTGTTATTAGAGCCCTCATGTCCAAACTGACGCAGCATTAACCACTTTCTACGGGTAACTGTAAATCCCCAAACCATTGTCCCACGGCAGTTTTCTGCCTTAAAAAACGTTAATTCCGACTGTCAAACATGTTGGAAACCGCAACCGTTGTATTTTTACCCTATAAGTCTAATAGAGGGTGGGATGGAACGTAAAGTCCCTTAGGACCAACGCCACCTAGTCTTATAAGATTCTATCGGCCAAACTTTTAAATGTTCAGTGTCATAACCTGCAGGCAGATCGAAGGAACTCCGATGGTCTTCCAAGCATAGGTGTATTTATAAAAACGGAAAAAGAGCTAGATCTACCGTAATTCCTAAATGTGAAGCCCGCACAAATTTCCATCGCAGAAACTTTAGACAGTTGTTGGCGCTCCGCCAGCTTGCGGACACAAAAGTAAGTATATGAAAATGGTCGCTTATTATGTATTAAGCAACTACCCAGATAATCAATCGGATGTTATTTCGATTTCACATAACGCAGTCTTTTAGCCGAATTAGCTGACTTGGTGTCTAACATTAGTACACCGATAATAAACTCTCACATGCCATAATAGAAAATGTGGGATTGGGAGTTTCCTAATCTCACGGATATTGCTTACCTTAATCATCACCTCCACCAGACCTTATGGCTGAAGTAACGACGAAAGATAAGATATCTGAATGCCTTTAAATTGTCCGACGTTCTCTAAATACCCTGGTTTCGACACCTTTCAATACTGAGACACGCAAATTTAGGCGGGACAAACTGATGCATAGTTGGCGGAGTACGGCCTGCAGACTAGGTTTGATACGCAGTAGAGCTGTTGATAGATTCTACTTGTAAGTTAGTTGAGAGAAACCAGAGCTGACGGTGTCTGGTAATCTGTTGCGTACTGCTCCACCGCGTCAGACCAACTTCGAACGTTGTGAGACCTTGAGTGGCGTCCGGCCAATTACAGCTATTCAAATCGACCAATCAACCCCAAAAGCTAAGGCGGACAAATCCCTCTCAGGACACTCCGACGCCTGTCCCAGCGTAGCCGGACACGCGTCTCGCGTCTAGTTGTCAACCTGCTCCGACTGCACATTCTACAGGGTGCAGTTATTTAGCTAGTAGCCTCTATCTTCTCTTTTACTAGAACTGCTTTAATTCATGACTTTGTCTACTGTAATATCAGTGACACTGAACGTATGGACACACGACTGAAATTAATTATCATAAATTTCCACCTATTGGCTTCATTTCCGAATTTCGCTGAGTCACTCGAAGTGCCTCTGGTAAGGTGAATGCTGTTATTTACGCCCTAACACGGAACAGGATGGGAGGCATCAGCCATTTTCACTGTATTAAATGCAGAATAGTAAATACGTACGCTAACCTCAAACAGAGCGATCAGTTTATCAGCAGGTCAAAAATATTTATTTTAGCAAAGTAAGTAGTTGACGTATTTCATAGAACGTTAACTGAACTGTTGAAATATGAGCTTGGTTGGAAAGGATTAATTAGGGGGTGCTGCAATGTTCACGATAGCGCCGCATAATTCTAATGCATTTCTCTCATGCCAGAATGGCGACTTTTAGGCCAGCGTACTTCCAGACGCCCTTAAAAGTTCCGTCCACTAAAATGCCTGCCTAAGTAGCACGATTTTTTAATTGGACCTTTTACACCCAATTCTACTTCATAAAAGCAGGCTTTCATGCAATTATTAAATGGTAAATTACGTCTTATTCGAGTTATCTACATGGACAAATAACGTATTCCAGTGCACAGTTATCTCATTCGACGGGACCCTTGGTAGAGTACTTAGGACTGATTCATCCAATGCTTGCTACTTAGTTGGATCAAACCATGTTTCGAGTCTGTATTGTTCAAAGCAAACCTCGTTAGCCGTATAGAAACAAGCAATGTGGTAAGAAAGAACGATACTACTAGGTCATTCGTCAAACATTTTACCCCAGTCTACAATTCCTGTTTGTTGCTTCCTAGTTGACAAAATATGAACATACGGCTGGGGTCCAGTGATGCTGTTGTGCTCTTGAACGAGCCGTAAAAATACTTCTTGTTCGTTTTTCAAAATAAACTCCGTGGCAGTTTTCTCGTCATATATTTTCCTTGATCACACTTATTCAGTGGGGTCCATATGAAAGTCATGTAAAAACTACGTGCCCAGATCACGGCCAAATTTTCCTTGAGACACTCGTACATAGCTCATCTGGCGATCAGGTCATATCAGCTAAGCGCACCCCATTTATGCAGAAGCCGGGCAGACGTATATCGCCAGAATTTAGTGGCAAAGTGTTTGACTTTAAACCAGTTAAAACTTACTCACATTCCAGAATGCTCTGGTCTGGGATTGAAGTATGAATGACCGACAGCAGTAAATAACGCTTAAATAATCATTTCTTCTTCTCTAGTAAACCTGTAAGAATTTATTAGATAGACGGCACCATCAGGGGTTGTAAAAACCCGCATCCACTGTCTTTTCGGGATGAACTCGCCTTCCTTCCCGAACCTCTTCGAAAATCCTCCAAGATCTAAATGCTGACGCGATTATGCGTTCCGTCAAAATGCAACAAAAAGAAAATATGACAAAATTTACTATTAAACTTGTTTCCTTCTTATTTGCTTATGTGAATTTTGGTAGTTTTACTAGCCCCCTTAGAGGTACCGTGGGTGTAAGAAAGGCTTAAACTAAATTGCGTCTTTTGCTGGGAGATGTAGTTATTTAATAACCTTGAAGGACTGCATTTTGGTGGTTTAGAGACAGAGCTACCAAAGTTTCCATTTACGTGTGCTGTAGGCAGCCAAAGTCTTGCAGGGTAGCGACACGACATTAAAAGTTTCGTCGGAAATTTGTCAGAGAACTTGATTTTTCCAAAGGCAGGATATGCTGCTTTTAAAGGGACCCAATAACACTGGACACCCCACAAGAGTTTTCCTTTTCTAAAGTGTATTATATCACACGACATACCATGCTGCCAAATACTTAGATGATCTTTTCCTCTATCGCATATATTATGACAAACCTCTTTGTTCCCGACTGTCCCTTGAGAAATGGATATTCCTCAATATGAAGCGCATAGTTGCGCCTTACTCCAATTCACTTATATATTGGTTTTTCCGTGGGTATAAATTAAACAAAGTAATGTGACAATTTTTACCTTATTCTCGAAGCGACAGCTACGTCACGGATACAGACAAACCTGAAAAGCAGATATCTGGATTGTTGTTAATAATATAACTATCACATTACTATTGTTGTCTTTCTTGCTGTTGTTGATTATGCTGATAATGACGATGATGATGGCGTAAGGTGCATTTAAGAGCCGTCTTAACCGCTAATACATACTAATAAGTGTCCCGCATATACGAATACAAGGAGATCGCTAGACACGTTCACTTACCTTCCTCAATGATTGTGAGAGCAAGTAAGTATCAAAGGTATACTGTAGCATAGTGACGGCATCCTATAAATACTGCAACTTCGTGGACATGAATTAACCGCATCTGCTACTGCCTCTGATGACAGGTTCAAGATTGAATCCGAAACGTCTGACAAGTAAAGCTTTTGTTTCAGCGATCGCTTCTACTTCTTATTAATTTTTTTCTAGAACACGCGTCCTCACTTGCATAGGCAAAGTTTTAATTCGACACTTTTACGTAATCATAGAAAAATTTATTTGCCTGTGACAACTGCAATTAGGAGGAAAACAGCGCAATGCAGCGTGTCGCAGTGATGTCATAACAAAATCTTTTTTATAGTGGAATAAATAAAGGGTTGTTTTTGCCGAATCGCAATTTGCGGCAGGTACTAATTTGTAGAAGTTATTATATTTCTGACATGCAATTAATTATTTTAACTGCGAAGCCTGTTAGGCGTGAATGTCCGCGGAGGAGGGCTTTTTTCACGGGCAAATTGCCAAGGCTTTCCTCGTTTACTGATGAGTCAGAGCCTGTAGTGGAAAACAGCCTCGTACTTACAAATTTCACTCGCAATCGTACCTACTTAAACAACTTGCAGGCGCCCATTCATAGTTGTCAGAAGATAAGAACTAGCTTTAGTCGTTACTTCGGCTACTGTCCTCCGGCTCCTTAGAGTGTGTTTCTATCCCTCTATAAACAGTTCGCATGCAGCTGTGTTTGTGGTATAACGGGTGCTTACAATGGGTGTTGGGGGTTTGGTGTGGGTGGCCTTCCTGCACATTGTCGGTTTTAGGTGCCCGGTGGGTTATTGGTGGCCAAAAGGCCAGGAACACTCTGCAGCGAGTCAAATGACAAAAAATCAGAACGCTACCTCGAACGCCTCTTCATGACCAAAGGGCATCCTCGCGACCCCACTAAACGCGGCAGGCAGTCTGGCCGAAGCCAACCTGTGGTGATAGAACGGTCAAGCATGTGAGGAGTGCTTTAATGCATAGAAGGTATTTCTGCGACTGTCTCCCGTTTCTCAAGACTCGGTGGTTGTACACTGCACCGACGGTGGGCACAAGTCCGCCCTCCAGAATGCTGAAATTCTGGGTTGACTGAATGACTTCTTAAATAGTGAAAAAGCCGAGACCTGGCACACGTGGCCAACCCCCATCAAAAGCTGTGTGACCCTTCTTGTAGCCTACCAAGCCCTCCTGAGGCAGCTCAACGAACGCGAAACCAGGCAAATCGTGAATCCAAACACAAATGAGTCCGCGGTGGACAGGTACATAGCCGCACTGTTACCCGGATCCAGCAAAGGCGCAGTTGTCACTGCAGCCATACCATCCATTACCCCCGAGAGAATAGCAAGCGGACAGTTGACGAAGCGTAAACATTAACCACCTAGGACGACAGCTGAGGTTAATGCACGTAGGGCGTGGCTCCCGAAGCGAGGCACAGACTGAGGACATTCCGTCACCCTCCTTCCTTCTGACCGCAACGGTTCCTGTGCGTGTGTAGACGATGAGCACCAAAACCAGAACACTGTTCTCTTCATCAGGTGACACGATGAGTGATAACTAACCTCTCCAACTCCTCCCTCCTTACCGTTCTAACTGCAGAGAAAACCTTGTTTTAACATTATCGTCAACACCTATAAATATTAGGGCGCGTTACGACAATCACCACCGACGATGGAAGTTTGTTTACTCCTAAAATGTCAGGACAGCACAATTAGTCTTCACGAGATCGCCTTTTCTCCTGATTTGTTCCGGGAACACTCACCTTCACTTTTATTATTATTATTATTGCATATACATATGCAGGGTGCTTCTAAAAAGTTGGCATCATTTAATCAACTAATAGTGTGGTCAAATTTCTCTCAAATTCTTCCAAATTTTAGCAGCACGTCTGAAATTCAAGGCAATTTTTGAAAAAAGGTAATCTTTCATGTGTTTACCTCTTTCAAAATTAATTATGACGTTTACTGCAACGTAAAGGACTTTTTTGCATTAGAGTACTTCAAAACCTAGTTAAATATGAATGGGCAACATGCATTTATTTCACGATTTCATAATCAAGCGCCAACAGGGAAGCTGATCTGTATGTAGCATAAGACGTTTCAAGAAAAAGGCTATTTGGGTCGAAAAGGGTCTGGATGGCGAGAAGTTCCAGAACAGATGTTGAACTAAGTTTGCAAGGCGATGAGTCATGCTGTAAGGAAATTTGCGCGAAGAGCAAACTTGGCAACGCCGATCCCCAAGTCAGCTGTGTGACCTGCTTGCGATTAACCACCTACATGTTTCAGTTTGAGCAGACTTCAAAACCGGAAAATGTCAGGAAGATCGCTCGGACGTGCTACTAACTGGGAAAACGTGCTATTGAAAAGCCTATCACGCCTACCCGACTTGACTCTGTGGGATTTCTTTCCGTGGGGTTACGTGAAGGGGCTGATCTATGCCCTACTTCCTACATGTGTGGACCGACTCAAGAGAGAATCACTGAGACTCTGAAGACTGTTGCACAAGACATTCTGCAGCGAGTGTGGCGGAAACTCGACTAACGGTTTGATGCGTGCAGCGCCACAAGCGGCGCACACATTGAAAATCTGTGATAGTCTCGGAGCCTTTAAAATCACCATCCCAAACAATATTTTCTCGGAAATTTCTAGAATAGAATTTGCTGCATTCGAGATTAAGGCGTAGTTTCATCTCTTTTCAAATATCTACTCCCATATGGACACCTCAACTGATTTCAAATTTTGAGGGACCAACTCGAAAAAGGTCATTACCAATCTACCCCAACTCCATCATCTGCCCTCTGCTATCATAGCTTGGCCGACTTCGGCCTGGTAGTTGGCTGCCTGTTCGTGACCCTTATTACCCATACGAAGTTTGTTTGCTTTGGGAAGCCAATAAGTTGGTATGCACCCACTCATGAGCGAATATACAATTTTGAAGTTAATAAATGTAGGCCATGGAGTTGAGTGCCCGGAACGCGACTTTTCAGGGCAGACCCGAAATTTTAATAAACGTTTGTGTCGAAGAAAATAAATTACTATGGAATAACCACGCGGTGACCATCTCACAAACAAGTAGTGTTACTAGTCGTATAATTTTATATGAGAGATGGTCGTACTGTAATCCCGACAAAGGTACGGTATGGTCATAAAATTATCTTACTTTTAGTACTACCTATTAGTAGTAGATATATATATACACTAGAGGTGATATGACAGATTTAGGAGGGAGGGCGCGTAGATTGATACAATAATGTTTCGGGTTTGTTTGCTTTAATTCAGCTAATCATAACCTTGACCAGCATTTGGGACCAGGAACACAAGCACGAGCTCACACACCTTGTGCAGCTTGTCCTCCACTGGGGTCCACCAGATAGGTTGTAAGCACTTCATCAAACCGAAGTTCATCAGTGCTTCCTCGCTTGCCATTATCTGTCGCTGCAGATCGGTTATTTATTCACTCACGAATGGGCGTACACCGATCCATTGGCTTCCCGAAGCAAACAAGCTTAGTATGGGTGATAGGGGTCACGATCGGGCAACCACCTACCAGGCCGAAGTCAACCAGGGAACTATTTTGCTCACATCAGGCGTCCAGACAGAAGACCTGAAGGAGGCTTCCGAACATTAAAAACGTGTCCGAAATTGTTGAAAGACATTTGAGGAAACATCAGACTCAAGTGTTGAACAAACTGACGATCATAGTACACAGCCAGCTCGCACACCCTAAGGAAATGGTTATCTGTTTAGGCCAGAAAGAGGTCGTCTACAAGACTCCGCGTAACACGTGCAATGCAGTATTCTGTGGTCACAGGGGAAAGTCGGCCCCTATAAGCATACACGAACATCAGCTAGCCGTGAGAGGGTGAGAACACTTGTTACAATTTGCCACGCACACACTGGTAAGTGGACATAAACTTGCTTGGGACAAAACGCGCATTAATGGTGTCTAGCCCTCTAAAAAGGTCGTGAATTTTTGGAGGCCACGTATTTCAATTAATCATGCATTGAGCGACAAAATGAACTAGACGCCGGAGTCGGCCATGTTAAAGTACCCGCATGGATTGACGACAGCGAATGTAGATAAATTGATACAATACTGTCTCAGGCATATTTGGCCCTCATCCAGCCGACTGCGGCCTGGCAGTTAGTTTCCTGTTCGTGAACTTTGCCACCCATGTGCGACTTGTTTGCTTTGGGAAGCCAATAAATCGGTGTGCGCCATTTCCTGATTGAAGGTAGGGACGAAAGAGAATACGGACAGATTGATAAGGTACTGTTTCGGGTTACAGTAGGTGGGCTAACTCGTGACATGTCAACCTAAATTCCGAAATGCGTTTTCGTTTTGACAAGATTAATTAAGTAGGATTGTAAAAATAATTAGTTTTCAGTATAATTATATAATAATTCAATTACCTCAGGATGCCGGCTTTCGAAAGAACTTTCTTTTTGGCCGCATAAAAAACTATACTATGTAAAAAAGACTCCTTAAGTATCATGCATTTTTCTCGTTGATTTTCGATGCCTCTAAATGTCAAATTACATTTTATGGAAAACATGCATAAAAATATTCAGTCTCCCGCTCGTTCGATAGAAAATTACGTCTTCTTCTAATGTTATACTCGAAGGATGGGTATTATTCGGTTTTCAAAAACTGTTCCAATTCGCGAATAATTTTGAACTCGCTCTACCGTCACACTTGCATTCAGGGTTTCCAAAGAACAAGCCAGGTATTTTCCGCGTGCGGAAAACCACACATTTCTCTACGGTATTTCGAGGCGACCATATGATGTTTATAAAATTTGGCATTGGATTTGATCCATATTGTTTACTTTACATGCCAAACTGGTAAATGCAGAGACATTACGTTTTATGAAGGGCCATTTCACCTTATTAACAAATCACACAATTAGAAACTTCTTGAAAACCGAATTAAGTCCCTCCTTCGAATATAAAATTTAAAGAAAACATACTTTTCTACTGAATGAGCTGGAGAATGAATATTTTTGTGCATGTTTTCCATGAAATATAATTTGACTTTTAGGGGCATCGAAACTCAAGGAGAAAAATGCATGCTGCTTAAGTAGCCATTTTATACAGAGTATGCTTTTGTATGCAGCCGGAAGGAAATTCGTCCGAAAGCCAGCATCCTAAGGTAACTGAATTATTACAGAATTTTACTGCAGGCTGATTAGTTTTACAACCCTTCTTAATTAATCTTTTCGAAGCAAGACGATTTCGGAATTTCAGTTGACATTTCATGAGTTAGCCCACCTACTGTATTTGCCTTTGTCCAGTCAATCATAACCTTGACCACCAACTGGGACCGGAAACACAAATATGTGCACACTTAGTTTATGCAGCCGACCCAGCACTGGGGTCTACCAGATGGGTCATAAGCACTTCATCGAAACAACGTTCATCAGTGCGTCACCACCTGCCATTCTCTGTCCCTAGCGTTCGGGTATTTATTCACTCAAGAACAGGCACACACAATTCTATTGGCTTTCTGAAGCAAACAGGCCACATGTGGGTGACGTGCTCAGGAGCAGGCTAAAGTCGGCCAACATATGTGTGTATAAAGAAGCAGTTAAGGTGGCGCGAACAAAGACACGGGAGACCGAAGCGGCCATAAATTGACCCGAAGACTTGGGAAGACTCCGCACAGAACCGACCGGCCTGAGAAAGAGCACTAAAGGCTGGAGCAACCAGCTATGAAACCAACCGGATCGCCGCTGCCAAAAACAAAAGAGAAGCTCGCAAGTCTCCGCCGCCTGCTGACTGGCAACGTCAACCCCCAACATATTTTAACATGTCCGAGCTGTCAGCGAACACTCCGGGGGTGAATCGGTCTCGTCCGACAGCCAAAGACTACTGCCTCTAATACTGCCCCTGCTCCAACCTCCACGGCGTCCACTGAGATGTCCACCATCACCACCGATGCTCAACATTCCCGCGTCCCATCGTCGTCATTCGTTATAATCTCCATCATGCCTGTCACAGTCTCTGCGGCAGCGATGATGACCACCATAAGTGCTACTCCCATAATCGAACAAAACAGTCTCGACGCCTGCCAATCACCACCAGCCTCCATTATTACTATTTCCGGCGATGTGGACCCGGTCCTAACCTGTAACCATTGAGGTCGCACATTCATCTCATGTACTTGTTTGATTTGTCAGTTAGACATCTTTCGCCCTGTGACCACCGCGCTGGTGCCAGGATCCTCATATACATTCGCCGCATCCGCCTTTACTGTCACGTACTGCATGGGTCTACTCGGTAACATGTGTATTCACAACAGTGGACTTCGACTCAGTATCAGTACACCTAACACACCTTGCACATTAACAATCGCCCATCTCAGCTCAACCATTTTTCAATCGACCACCACGTCCACCAGTAGCGTCGTCACAACGATAACCGATCCAACATCCCCAACCCATCCTGCCCACATTCTCCTCGCACACCGGCCCGATCGGTCACTTGCAGATCCATCGTACAGATACTGGCAAACCATTTCCTGCAGCAGGGACATGCACCAGACGCATCGCCTCAGTTGCCTGCACTGTCCTCACAAATTCGCCCACTGCATGAGCCTATTAGGCTAAATGAACTTCTATATGAACCTGCGGTAGAACACCACCAGCCATACCATACCACCATATCTCTCCTCAGCAGTACCTACAACACACGCTCGCATCCGGCCTCCCCTAATGAAAACCCGTAACTGGAACATCTCACGTAGTTGGAAAGTGTTCCTCGGCTTCTTTTCTATGTGGCTCCTCTGCTATGTGCTATCCGAACCAGCCACCGAGCGCTAAGCGCCGTAGCTTGGAAGGTTGGCAGCTCATAATGGAATTCGTAATCAGCCCGGTGTGTTTTTGCGGAGTGGCTGACTAGTGGACTAAAACTCAGGCTGCCATGGCTTCTTCTTAACGTGACCTCAGACACTCACGCACGTGAGATCCACGCCACCAATTACCCCTTTTGAGAAATACTGATGCCTGTGTTGGGGGGAACACGTCCTACATGTGGCACGCGCAGCGTGGTCAGCAGATATGTCACTCACTGCGTCCATTTCCCACACCGGACAAGTAAGCGGCTCGCACAGCGGTTTGGGCCTGGGAATGAGAATAAAGAGTGAGGTCGACGCTCTCAGCGCATATTCCTCGCCATAAGCAATTGGACGCACTTGAATCTATCATAATGAGCTAAGCGCGGTGTCTTAGAAGGTTGCCAACCGACGGGGTATCTCGGATCTCGTAGTCAGCCCAGTTTGTGGGTGTGTGCGTGTGTGTATGTGTGATGGATCCGTCCGCGCCATCCACCTGCGGCCTCCCTCGTCTCCGGTCTTCTTGACTCTGTCTTGACACCGGGCTCAGGCGGGGAAGGAGGAGGAGAGAGTGTAGGTAGGTGCAGCGCAAGTCTACTGGCACTATAAACCCCTGAGCAAGTCACCGTCCCTGCTCCCACCGCTACTGCTGCTGTGGGGCACACGGTGAACATAGTCGAAATCGACGGTCGAACTGTCGTGTGTGTGTGTGTGTGTGTGTGTGTGTGTGTGTGTGTGTGTGTGTGTGTGTGTGTGTGTGTGTGTGTGTGTGTGTGTGTGTGTGCGGACTGAGATTCAGGCAGCAATGACTCCTCCCCCGAAGTGACCTATAGGACATTCCCACCTAGCGGGATCCGAGCCGTTCTCCACACCTCTTGCGTAAAATCCTGGTCAGTGTACGTTGTGGACCAGGGGATGTGGTGGTAGGCCTACGGTGCGTGACCGGTCCGAAGGAATGCTGGTCGAAATACTGAAGTGCGTTTTCGATTAGGAGAGAGTACTTAGGGAGTTGTAAATCTGCCTATCAAATGACATAATCACATAGTATTTCGAACTCGCCAGGATGTCGGCTTTTGAATGCCTTTCTTTTTGACCTCCTATAGAAAGCAAACTCGGTGAAAAATTACTACTTATGTAGTACGTGCTTTCTACATAGATTTTAGATGTTTTATAAATTCAAATATTTTTAATAGGACACACCACAAAAATATTCTTTCTTTTACACGTTTGGTAGAAAATAACATTATCTTTGCTTTTTATACCCGAAGATTTCAAAAGTTTCTAATTATCCAATTCTTAATACCGCGCGATGTCCATACACACAACGTCGCACACCTCCGTTTACCAATGCTCCTCGTGAAACGTACAACATAGCCCACATTCATTGCAAAATTTTATGAAATCAACATGATATCTTCTCCAAGGCATAGAAGAATATATGATTTTGCTTATGAGGGAAGCATGCACCTTGTAGACTGGAATCGCTATGTGGTAATTGCAACGACAATTGTACAAAATGTACGGATAATGTTATTTTCTACCAAACCATTAAAAGAAAGAATATTTATATGATGATTGCATTAAAAAAATGAGTCGATTTTTAGGAACATCGAAAATCAATGTGAAAAGTACGAGCTAAATAAGTAGTCATTTTTCACTGAGTGTGGCTTCTATAGGAGGTCGAAAAGAAAGGCATTCAATAGCTGACATCCTGGCGAGTCCAAAATACTATGGGATTATGTTGTTTGACAAGCAAAATTACAACCCCTCCTAAGTAATCCTTCTTATTCGAAAATGCATTTAAGCATTTTGACCAACATTTCACCAAATCGTTCAGACACTGTAGGTAGGTAGGTTTCCACAGTACCAGCCACCTGCGTCCTCTCCGGCCTTCCTTCTTTGTGACTGTGTCATGACACTGTGTCTAAGTTGGTAGATTGCGGTAGTGCGGTAGATTTAGCGCGTCTACTACCACTGTTACAGGATTTACGCGCAAATCACCGTCCTTGACCTCATCCTGGCGTGGAGCACATACTGGACATCGTCAGCAATGACGGTCGAACGGTCAGGTCCAAAGCTCTTAAAACCGAGATTCGATGCAATTTTCCTATCGGCTGCGGTCGGAAACTTGTTTTCTTGCTGACGCTGAATAATCAAAAGAACGGGGGTTCGAACCTCAGGTGCACCGGAACCCGGGATTGAGTAAGGTTCACTGAGGATGACCAGAAGTTCAGAAATGACCATCCCAGTCTCCCTTGTCTTTGTTAGTAACCTCTTTCAGTCTACATTCTTGGTCCCTGTGCGACTGTCAGCAACTCTCCAAATCGAGCCCCAGAATACAACGGGACGATTATGTTTGTCCTAACCAGATCTGTGAACTCACGCCATTTTACAACCGTTCGGCCATCGTTAATGACTATGCCACTCGTGGGCTTCACCGCAAGGTGGGTGTAGGGATGGTAGCTTGCTCATGAATTAGTTTATATTGGTAGCAGACCTGCGTTGCATCTAACGCGCTCTCCTCCCTCTCTCCCACATAAATCCAGTGCCAAGGCAGAGACAGGGAACTAGATGCGGCATCAGACGCATTGGACGACATGGTTAAACAGTTCATGTGCGTGCTACGCGCAAGGAAGAAAAGTAACTGTTGCCAGCCATATTTACATAGAGTATGCTTGCATGACCTATGATTTGAACCCTAATTCTTCTCGTTTATTGAACGTCCTAAAGTGCAGTGTTCTGTGGTTTTCCACGCGTCTGTGATCAGAAATGGTTACGATATTGGGAGGGGGTGTTTGTCGATTGTTTTTATAGGACACGCTCGTTTCATTGTGCGCTGAAGTTAAATTCAGAGCCCTCGCTGACGGTCGTACAAAGAGCAGCTATGTAGGTAGGTAAGAATATCGACAGACAGCAGGCTAGCATGACGCGCTGGTCGTCCTTAGTTAGCCATGTCAAACTTCAGTTCTATATGATCTTGGATTCGAACTCGGAT
This sequence comes from Spirometra erinaceieuropaei, assembly GCA_902702965.1. Taxonomy (NCBI): domain Eukaryota; kingdom Metazoa; phylum Platyhelminthes; class Cestoda; order Diphyllobothriidea; family Diphyllobothriidae; genus Spirometra; species Spirometra erinaceieuropaei. The sequence continues at coordinate 898,826 of CACRXP010000072.1, forward strand.
TCTTTCGTCATTGGGCATGAAATAATCCAACGCTGTACCACTGACTCAAGGATCTGCTCGCCCGTCAGTTTCTATAAGGAGGTTACACTACTATTGGAAGGGGGTGTGCTGGATGAGGAATGCCAATTTATTCACGTTCGTTCGCTCAAAACATTACGTCCATAGATGTTCTGGTCGGACGCTTCAGCCGCCCTAGCATCAATGCCTTTATAAAACCCATAATTAATAGCTAGCTTAATATACTCAGTAGTTGGCCGGAACACGGGGTTGATCTTGCAAGCAATTTTGACAATAACTTGCATGTAACGCGAAAAAAGTAAGAGTGATACTAAGAAGGTATTGATAAGGAATATTATCAGTAAATGCTTCACTGAATCATAGTTTAAATTATTTTTCCTAAATCAGAAGGAAATTTCATTCAAACCTGACGCGCTTCTAACACGCTATTTGGAAGTGTGTTTGATGAATGCGGAGTACATAGAGTTGCACCAGCATTCCTGTATGCTTTTTTTATTCTTGATAATAAATACCGTGATAGAATTAATTCAGTTCGCTAAAAGAACTAGTAGAATATGGTGAGTTTCGAATAAAACGTGAAGACAAGTTTTGCAAACGTGTGGAACCTTGCAAGTCGGTCACTCACAGGCAACGAAACGAAAACATTGTTTATATGACTTATGCATTCTAGAAAGTTCATACTGGCTTCCCCCACATACAGTAATTGATCTCATGAAATATTAGCCGAAGTTCTGAAATGCGCTTTCGATTAGGGTGGAGTGTCTAGGCGGGGTTGTAATAACAACTATTATGCGGCATAGTATTTTAATTTTTTCGGCCTTTGTACATGTTTCTTTGCAAAATACGATAAAAAAATGCACTGGGCAATAAATGACTACTTATGTAGTATGCGTTTCTCACACTGATTTCAGCCGGCATTTTAAATTAAAATTACATATATGCAAGAAATATGCTTCCTTTTTCTCATTTGTAGACAGTTACGTCGTCTTTGCGTTTTTTGCTCGAAGCGTGTATTTAGGTTTTGAAAAGGTTTCCCAATTCCCGATTAATTCTGAGGCAGATCATCCGTTGCGATTTCAGTCAAGAGGGTATGTGGTTTCGGGTAAGGAAAATCATATATTCCCCTATGTGTTTGAGAAGGTACCATATACAGGATTCATAAAAATTTGTAAATTATGTTAACCATGTTGTATACTTCACGAGGAACATCAATAAAGGGGCAGGTACGATGCTATATAAATGGACATTTCAGGGTTTTGCAAAGCCGCGTAATGAGGAACTTTGTTAAGACCGAAAGGTACTCTTTCTTTGAGCATAACACGTAGAGACGACGTGATTTGAGATAAGGTAAGTAAGAAGACATATTTTTGCATGTTTTCTTTAAAACGTATTTGAATTTAAAGGAGCCTTGAAAATCAATGTAAAAAAGACATAATAATTAGGTAGTTATATTTTACCGAGTGCGGTTTCTACAGGAGGTCAAAAAGGGGAGCATTTAAAAGCCAGCATCTTGGCCACCCCGAAACATAGGATTATGTCGTATGGCAGTCAGTATTGCAGCCGTATCTGAGTAATCCTTCCTAACTAAAAGCGAATTTTAGAATTTCGGCCAACATTTCATGAGATCGTTCGCCCACTGTAGTTCAGCCGGCAGAGTAGCGCTTGGGACGAAGTAGTTGGTTACATTCAGCTTACAGTCACAGGATTCTGCGTTATCTGGCTTATTTAGTCTCCAAAAAGGTTTTTAAGTATGAAATGTGCGGACAGAATCACATAGGCTCGTTGGGTTTCCCTTCAACCTTGATAGAAGAACCTGTCATCGAAACAAAACCCGCCTCTGTAATTCTCATTCGTGATAAAGCGGTTCGCCCGCCTACGTACATGACGCAAATAAATATCGAACAATTATATATGCCTTATACAATCGAGTGTGGTACACTTTACTGTGGCAGTAAAATGCTGGTCCAGCAATTTAAAGATTCCACTTTTGTTTTTTTGCTATTTGGTTGACCCTAATGCGTACTTTGAAATTTGGTCTTTAATGTTTCTCCTGATTTTTTACTGGCATACTTGGAGATCGCATGGATTCGTCCGATAATTTACTTGTGTACTACAATTTAAAACATGGAGCTAAACTTTACGATGTCAACAGGTTCTGTAATTCTCCGGATCACTGTTTTCGTTTATCGTCTGTTATTTTTCTAGGGCCTGAGTAAGTAATCAAGCTTAGTGTGATCTAAATTGAGATAAAGTATAATTTCCCTCGCCGGAAAGGAAGGAGTGACAGAAGTTTAGTCACACAGTTCGTTTCTAGAGGCCGTAATTCAACAATTACACGTCCCTCTCATGCACTCTAGTCATCCTCGATTTCCTAATAAGCTTGAGGTTAGCGTACACCTTATTTCAGTCGTGATGTCAAGCTTAAATTTAAAGAGTAGGGAACCTTGGAAGCATGTTCAGTGCTTCCTATCCATTATATGCTTAAATTCCAATGAAAACCAGATCTCAGAAAATATTATAAGGATCATCATGTACGTACGCACTCCGAAATCTGGAAATGACGCCCTTTGAGTATGGCTGAAAACTGGTGTGATCACAATGAGTTGCGATCTGCGTCAGTCGGGAGGTGAAATCCAGCCCCCCTCAATTTTGCGATTGAATGTGCACCAAATCTTATTGTCTCATTGCGTCCTTAAGGGATTTCAGGCCGTACCTGAAACCCAAAATCAATCGTATCTCTGCATTATTTTCCGCACTCTGACAACGTTTTTTTCGTTGACTACCACTCAGCTGTCATGACAGCAGAAATCAACAGTCATCCCCTAAATTTCAGACAGGTCTCGGCTTTTAAGGAAATATTTCGGAATCCTTCAGGATTATACTATGGAAGTAGGTTTAAGAACGTTGTATTTTGAGTAAAGTTAGTGGCTGGGAAAGAAGAAAACTCCAAGAAAGTTTAATACAAATGAATACAAAACAATGGAAGAGAAAGTTTACCACCTGGGGGATGGGGAAATTACTGACGTATTAGGAGGACATGTGGCGCGCGAAACAGGTAGAAGAGAAAAAGATCATGGAACTAGGGGGGTTAACAAGGGCTTCACTGCACAAGGCCTTCATGAACAAGGTTTATTTGAGCGGTTTCCTCTCCTCTTTTTCCTTATCGTCGCAGCAGCCGCAGCAACAGAAGATGCCCTTCAAGCAGCTGGCTATGCCCGAGCAACAGGGACAGCAGTAGCAGCAGCAGCAAAGAGCAATGAACAAGACAACGATGCACACAATGACCGTTATCAGCGGCCACCATCTGCAAATGTAATGATGGAATTCAAAGTTAATTAAGGATGTGCACAGACTTCTTCCTACGTCCGGAAGACCCCATAAAAAGGAAATCGCGCCAAATGGTTTTTCGAGTTTCAACGAGCTTAAACTTAAAGGTATATTTAGAGAAAACGCAGAGAAAATTGAATTGCCAGGGGTACTGTTTTATTCAGCCCTCTTTAAATTTTCACAGGAATCGCTCGTCTCAGATATATATCGGACATGAGTGAACACACAAGGGCAGTGAGAAGGACGGACCAACACTCACTGGTGGCGGAACATTGTGCTGCCTCTGGACACACTTTCGCCTTCCAGAACGCCGAAATCCTAGGCCGAGGTACCGACCAGACAGCCAGGGAAACGCTCGAATCCTGGCACACCGTACCAACTTCCATCAACCACTGCACGATCCTCCCGGCGGCTTACCAGGCCCTACGAGTGCGGTTCAACCAACGGAATCAAAGGCAGGAAGTCAGGACCACAAGCCCAACTGAACACTGTTCGCGCCCAAACACCGATGACGGGGGTCAGCAGGCCGATAAAGGAGACACAGGCAACGGGCCAGCAACCACCGAGGTGCACACGGGCAGAGGCAAACGGGCGACAATTACGAGAAATGCGGGCCAGGCACAACAAATGCGGGTAATGCAGACGAGGTCAATGACCGTTGCCATCCCGACTCAGCCCACCCGACTAGGAGACGAGGAAGGGACCGGCCAGCACGACAGCAATTAACCCCTCCCCCCGCAGCAGATCCTGCACGAATAGCAGTAGGAACGAAAAAACTCCCGCATGCTCAGCATCCATAAATACTGTGAGGCGCCGTACAGAACCCACCTCCGACGATGGAAGCTTGTTTGCTTTTGAAACGCCAGGCTATTAAACCTATGGTTCCCGAGATCGCCTCTTCTTCTCATATATATATATATAAAGACAAAGGAGACTATATTGACCACTTCTGACGCAGTAGGCGTCATCAGCCAGTCATACTCAACCCCGATGTGTGTAAAACCCGGGGCTCGAACTCGCAAAATGTTTGTTCAAAGTCCACGCCTCTAAGCACTGGGCCACGAGCCCGTTGCCCTGTCGGTTTCTGATCGGGAATATACAGTGGTAAGGGGCACTCACCGATCGTTCTTACGGAACGCACTCGTTCTGTTGTGCCTTATGGGCTCTCTCTCTCGAGCCCAACCAGCAGCCGCACAGCGGCGCATGATATAGTCAGAATTGCATTACCGACAAAGACAAGGGAGACTGGAATGGCATTTTCTGGCTTATTAGCCGTCGTCAGCCAGCCATACCCAAGCCCGAAGTGTGGAACACCCGAGGCTCGAACTGGCGACCTGTTATTTAGAAGTCCACGCCTCTAACCACTGGGCCCCGAGCCCGTTGCCTTGTGGTCGCGAGTTCGAGCCCCGGGTGTTCCACACTTCGGGGTTGGGTATGACTGGCAGACGACGGCTAATAAACTGGAATGGTCATTCTAGTCTCCCTTGTCTTTGTCGGTAATGCCATTCTGCCTTTATCATACGCCACTGTGCGGCTGCTGGTTGGGCTCGAGAGAGAGCCCTTAAGGCACAACGGAACGAGTGAGTTCCGTATGAACGATCGGTGAGCGCCCCCTAACATTGTATATTCTCATTCGAAAACCGACAGGGCAACGGGCTCGTGGCCCAGTGGTTATAGGCGTTGGACTTCTAACTAACAGGCCGCGAGTTCGAGGCCCGGGTTTTCCACACTTCGGGCTTGGGTATGGCTGGCTGACGACGGCTAATAAGCCAGAAATGGCCATTCCAGTCCCCCTTGTCTTTGTCGGTAATGGCATTCTGCCTATACATGCATACGTGCATACATATACATATACGTAATTAACCCTCTTGTCCCACAGAACTTATTTCTTTTTATCATATTAATATCAAGCGAATAATTTCAAAAATTGTTCAGTACAGGACATGGGATTAAGTCTCTGGAACACAACTTTTTGGGGTCCGACCCGAGATCCCAGTGAAAATTCGAGTCAAAGCCAATCGACTTCTGTGGAATAACCACGTAATATCCATTCTACAAACAAGTAGTACTATGAGTAGTATTAAATGTATATGGCAAACGTAATACACAGCGCTCGTGACATAGGTACTAAGTAAAAGCCCAGACACGTGGTTCGCCGATATTTTGTCGCTACGTGAGACACCTGCGAGGATTTCGGCTTCTCAGTGGGTCCCCCATCGTTCCCTATGCGGTTTCTGGTATATGAACTCCAGAGAATAATCAAATGAATAAGTTTAGAAATTATCCAGTGTAGGACATGGAGTTAAATCTCCAGGATATGTCTTTTTATATACAGAGAATGGCAGGTGGCGAGGCACTGATGAACTTCGGTCCGATGAAGTGCTTATGACCCATCTGGTAGACCCCAGTGGTGGACCAGCTGCGCCAGGTGTGTTTGTGCGCATGATTGTGTTTCCGGTCCCAGCTGGTGATCAGGGTTATGATCGGCTGAATGAAGGCAAACAAGCCCGAAACAGCACTGTATCAATTTACCTCCCCCCTCCCAGACTCAGTTGTCTCCCCTCTGCTAACATATCTATATTATCTATATATGCGTAAGCAGCTCACTAAGAGTGCGATAGGAGAGACGCAGACGGCTGTTTCACGGCCGCTACCGATTATCAGTACGTCATAGGCCATATGATGTGAGGTATATAAACATACCGAGTAAGCTTTTGACCCTCACTGCTATGGCAAGAAGCTTACTTGACATATACATGTGAGAAAAAGAGGCGATCACGAAAACCATAGGCTTAATGGCTTGACGTTTCACAAGCAGACAAGCCTCCATCGTCTGCGTAGGTTCTCTATGGTTCTGAGCATGTCGGCGTGCTGTCATTCCTACTGCTACCCGTGCAGGATGCACTGCAGGGGGGGGGACGATTTAATCGCTGTTATGCTGGTCGGTGCCTTTCTCCCTCTTCTCGACGGGGAGCAGTGTCGGGATGACAGCGGTCATTGAACTCGTTTGCGTTGCCCGCATTTGTTGTTCGTGACCCGCATATACATAGCATGATTCCCCACACTGACAGCTCAGGTAATAACTAAAAGCCCAGACACATGTTTTTTTTCCGATTTTTCACAGCTGCTTGACCCAGTTGCGAGTGGTTCGGTCCATCAGTGCAACCCCCCCTTTTCTCTGTGCTTCCTGGTATGTACTTCAGTTTTCAGCTTCAGTATTTATAAGAACTTTCGAACCCAGACTAAAAATTTTGCTCAGAAAGAGCCGCTCCATGTAATGGCATTTATTTTTTAAGAAACAAAAAGGTTGAACACTTAAAACTGGAGTACAAATTAGAAAGTACCTGGGGGACGCTGTGAGAATCACCCATACGCCGAATCCGTAACTGCGTCATGCAGCGACGGAAATCCGGTGGAATACGCGTCTGGGCTTTTACGTAGTAAATTCACTGTCAGTATGTTTAATCATGCGGTGTGTGCATACTACTGCCTGACTGTTGGCAGTCTGTAATAATTATACAATAGGGAGCAGTTCTTTACAGGGGAATTTTCGTCTGGACTTGCTCACCGATTTTACTAATGCAAATGGCTACCACAATCCAATTCGATTAGGAAAGCAAGGCAATCGGCTTGAAACGTAAGCAGTCGGTAAACCTTTGGTTTCTGTCCGTGTGCAATCCCCAACTAAAATCCGTTCTTTAGGTTTGAGCAGTCTCCCCATATATCAGTCATATAGACAAGGAAAGGCCTGAAGGTCGTCTTGTACTTTTGTGACCTCGTTGCTCCCACAAGAATTCGCATGTATTCACCCAAAACTAGGCTATCCACTGTTTGCAAAAAGCCTTTGCATCTTCTGAAGGTTGGGCCGTGGTCATCGAATTTGCTTTACGGTACATGAACCTGAAACATAATATTCTGTCAGGTATATATTTGTGCTGAGTATTTTGGTTTTTATGGGAGTCTGAAGAAATGGAATTAGCAATTGTTGCCCTTCAGATGACACTGTCGATTTGCTCATCATTATGTCTGAAAACCAACAGTATACAAATGTCAAATGATAGTTCATTCCTTCTCACACCGTTAACTCAATGTCCAGAAGAACTAGGTTTAGGCGGTAGGTGAATTCTTCAGTCGTTTTACGCCTAAAGGTTACAAACTTGTCGACTGTAGTCAAAAGTCGGTGCCTCAAGTCGTTGTGATGCCGTTTCACTGACGAGGTAAGACAAAGGCAGACTTATCGATGCATCTTTTATACTCCAATACACAGTTCCACGAAATATTTGGGAAGGATAACGATGATGTAATCTCAAATTACTATCGAGTTCACTCTAGCGTTCATCCAGCAAGACTCGTGCGGGTTTGACAGATTGGAGCTTCGGATCCAAGTTAAACGGCAACATCCTCCAGATAGAAATTTGGCAAAAGTCAACTAAAATCTTTCGGTAGGCTGTCAGCCAGAAAGTATGATCAACGGAGAACTAAAGTACTGCTAAGCATAGACCAAAATTTTCACCCATTTCATATGCTGTGATCTACTGGCTTTCTTGTATAAACATTTGAAGTCCCTGGTCGCAACTCCACCTAGAAAATATCGTCCGGTGTCCAGAAACCACATGGACACTTAATTTTCCAGGTAAAAAGCAATATTTTTGTTGTTAAAGATCACGGTAAGGGCGAAATCTAACTAACAGAAGTCTTTTGTTCTAGAGCTGACTCCATTTGCAAACATACAAATTTCTAATGGAGTACTCTATCATCTGAACTATTATAGGACCGCTGGTGCTGAGGTAAAGGTCGACGTTTATTTCTTTTCACTCGCAAGTGATTCTTCCCTTGGATCGTGGGGCGACCTCTTGTATACAGAATTTGCAAATTGCGCATTTCTACTGGCAAAATTGAGCAGGCCATCTCTTCGCAATTTGAAAGGCGACTTGCCCTAATGGCCAGGCGACTACTTTCAAATACGCTTACTACCATCTGGACCAGAAACACAAGATTAGGAACCACACATATACAAAACACGAATGCTGCACAGCATAGGATGTGTGAGAGGCTGCACACACTCCTCAAACTGAATATCACCAGTGTCTTGCCACGTGAGGCTCTCTGTCGGTGCAGATCGGCTACATATGCGTACACGAATAGGTACACATTCATAGGCTTCCCGAAGCCTATCCGCTCTGATTTGAAAGTCGGTGAATTGATGAGTGTCCATTTCCATGTCATATTTAGGTGCTTTGGTCTAGAACTCACAGGTTGTGTGGGATATCACACATTAGAATATAGTTAACAAGACTATCTGACTTTTCGAATGCTTTCAAACTGACATGTATTTTTCTTTCCAATGTTGGGCTTGAGGGTATAATTTCTGAAGCAAAAGCTCCGATAATTTACTGTTTTGCCTCCTTTCTTCCAAAAATATACCATAAGCATATGAATCCCAAAGTTTTGATGGAGTATGCACACTATTCAATAGCGGTTGTTGCCAATGAGATAGATACTTGTGTTTGGAAAGATTTTTAAGCCAAAAATCAGTATGACAATTAATAACAGATAACCTTACATGACTTTCTATATTTCCAGGTATTATAACCGGATCAAAATAATTAGTTTTGCTTGGTGGCTTTTTAGGGAATCCAGTCGAAGCAAATTTACGAAACTAAGCTTTCATGCTGCCAGCTATTATAACAACACCAAGGGCCGTAATTTGCATTAGAGAGTTCAACAGGATACACCTGTGGATATTGAACAAGAGATTTTTAAGGTCATTTGGGGTAGACATCGGCTTAAACGACTAAATAAGGCCATAAGCTGGCACTTTGCTCTAAGTTTTTTATTTATATAAGACGATTGGGGGGAGGTAAACGTCTAACTTGTGCCTAGAATAAGCTGCTTGTGCTAGTTGAGTACGACAATTGAAACGCTGAGATTGCTGAGGGTGGGTAGAACTGCAGCGTACGTGGCTCGTTTGTTTCAACGTGGACCTGGATTCCCGTCGTCATACTCTTAACTCTCAGTGGCGGCAGTAAACGCTCCAGATTTTTCCATGCGTCCGGTAGCTGTGTCACACCCATGTGCTCTCCATCAACGCCGCCGTCAACAAGCACGTAGTTTTTCCTCCGTTGTGCACATTTTCCATCCAAGATCAGTTAAGATTGCATAGTTCATGTGTATGCTACTAGTACTAACGAAAATGAAGTGTGCAACAGCTTGTTATGCATCGACGAGTTAAATGCCGCATGGGGCGAGAGTTACGAATGATCAAACGAGGACCTTAAACGCATTTCTGACAAATAGCGCAATCTGTGCCGAGTTGAAGCATTGCCAGCCATCTGATAATACTGTAGCAATAAATTTCACTTGCATGTCTGCTTCACTTGAGCGACAAATCACATAACACAGAGATATTACTATTATATAAAAGGACCCAACACAATTTAATGACTTATGGTAGCAGTATAAGAAATTTCTTGATCAGGACCGTTAGCATTCGAATAAGGGACGTAGATATACTTGAAAAATACGACTTATACAATTTTAATAAGTCTATTGTAAGTTCTGTCTTAAATAAAAATAGTTTGAAAGAGACGCCAATTGGTTATAGCCAATTTTACCGCCAAATCAACGGCGTAGCGATGGGATCACTCTTTGCACCAATAATAGCTGATGCATTCTTGGAAAAACTAAAGAAAACCTAGCTCTGTCCAATGATAAAGGACCTTTATTCCTATGCCCGATATGTTGATGTCATTTCCGTAAAAACGGATGAAACGCTTAATTTGAACAGCTCCCTATATAAAGTGAATCAGGCCCACCCAGCCTTAAACTTCAACTTGGAAAAAGAGAACAGAGAGTGCCTACCCTTTCTTGATGTTCTACTAAATCGAATTCCGGATGAAACATTAAGCAGAAGTGAATCTCACAAGAAAAATGGACAGGGGAGTACACGAATTTTTACAGTTGCAGCCCGCTAAACCAGCAATAAAACTTGGTCCGCTGCCTTATCAATCGAACTAGGAGAATTTGCACACCAGATAGGCTTGAGAATGTACTCGTCAATCTACGAAAGCGTCTGAGAGAAAACGGCTACCCTGAAAAGTTTGTCAATAAATACATGGAAGAATGCTCTCAAAAATCTAATGTGCAGACGGCTAAGAAGGAATTATTTATCACACTGCAATTTCAAGGGGATCCGGTAAGCGAATTCCTACATCGTCGCTTAAATGCTGCTGTCGTGCGCACGTATCCAGCCGCTAAGATAAGATTGCTTTTCGCAAGCTCTCCGTTTCTTCGCCTTGGAGGCAAGGACAGACTGCCCTTTTAGACCTCTTTAGTGTGCATCTACGTTTTCACTTGCTCTTCTGGGGCAGGTTATATTGGTCGAACAACCAGGCATTTATCCAAGAGGATGCGAGAGCACCATCCCGCCTGGCTAAGCCAAGGTGGGGAAAAGTCCATCTATAGCGCAATTGTGGCTCACTTGGTTGACAGCGGCTATTGGGTAGAGGTCAATCAAGCATTCCGAGTCATCTATAAAGTATCGGTGAGACACTCCAACTTCCTGAGTCAGCGAATACTTGCGGCCGCAGAGGCAGTGGCTAGACGATTAACTAAGCCAGCCTTTTGCTCGCATAAAACGTTTTTACAGGCGCTAAGGCCTCCCCGGGGTAAAGACAAACCCAGCATAGGTGTTCGTACGTGTCACGTCGCTTTATAGCGCTGAAACACGGACAGTTAATCCCCAGACACCTCCCCCTTCCCTTCCCCTCCCTCTCCGCAAACCCCAGACAGAACTAGAAGTGGGGACGGCATGTTGCCTGATGTGGATTTGACCTCAGCTGATTTTCACAATCTTCTAAAATTTTATGTAACTTAACGTCTACATGCGGCTGAATACAAATATGCTTCGTAAGAAGACCTAAAAATCTGCGAGCGTTGATAAGATCTCTTCACCCAGGCATTTCGAAACGTCTTTAAATCACCCTATTCCATTGTTGTGGCAACTACTTCTTGAAAGTTTAAGTTCCCAAAAAACTCTCTTTTAAGCAGCGAGAGTTCTATCAAGTCATTTTTTGAGAATTCTTTTTGGGAACATAGTTAACTTGGCATATACCTGAGAACATGAGAATGGTGGCACTAGCGTACGGTTTTCACTGAAGTTAAAAGTTCAGCAGCTCGCAGTATCTAGTTTCACCTAGAATTGTTTATCGTACTTTATCGTCTACTGCAACTAAAAGAGTCATAATCGATGGTTCCTGAATATCGACATAAACTTTTGGTCATTTCTTTAATCCTATAGAAATAAGAATCCGTGCATGTCATGCGAAATTGCTTTCAGTTTGGCTGGTCGACTTCCATTAGTCGACGTTTGAGACATTTAACCACTAAAACGCAGGGTATTAAATGAACGGAGCAGAAATATGCGTCTATTTATTGTCCGATAATGGCTACTGCGGAGCAAAGCAGGCATAAGTGTGCCCCTTGCCTCAAATTATAAATTTTCACTTTATCTGTTGCTCGGTTACTATTATATTTTCCCTAACTTCGGTAATTACTTGCTCACGCATAGGCAGTTTATCTTTTTTAACTTGAAAATCGTCCTTCAAACTGGTTTATTGCTAGTCAAACAAACTCCTGTGCGTATTCAGTAAGGAAGATTGGAATTTCTATTTCGACCCAAACTTATACTATTACGAAGACGGTAAGTATACTTTTGCCGGCAAAAATTCGAAGTAACAGTGAGCGACCGATCTCATGAAATGTTGGCTGAAATTCTCAAATACATCTTCGATTAGGAAGGATTACTTGGTCGCGGTTGTAATACTGACTATCATACGGCATAATTTTATAACATTTGGACTCGACAGGATGTCAGCTTTTGGATGCACTGCTCGTCAATCTGCTGCAGGAACCGTGCTGGTTAAAAATTGACTACATAAGTGGCATGCGTTTTTCCCATTGATTTTCGATGGTCTTGCATATTCAAATATTTCTTATAGAAATCATAAACAAAACCTGCTTTCATTCAGTCAGTTAAAAAAGAATCACGTTTTCTTTATATGTTACACTCAAGGAAGGAAGATAATTGGGCTTTAAAAAGTTTCCAATTATAAGATTTTTTAAGACCGCGCAATGCCCATTCACGTAGCATAATACCTGTTCGTTTACCACTTCTCCTCATGAAATGTACAACATAGTCCGCATCCATTGCAAAATTTTGTGGACTCTGTATGTCGTCTTTTTAATGGCATAGAAAAGTATGTGCTTTGCTGTACGCGGAATGCATGCACCTAGTAGACTGAAATAGTTCAGGGCTAATACAACGAATGATCAGGCTCCAAATTATAAGGCAATTAGAAAACACTTTTAAAATCTAATTATATTCCTTCCTTGAGTATAAAATATAAAGAAAACGTGATTCTCTATTAACTGATTGAAGGAAAGCAGGTTTTGTTTATGGTTTCTATAAGAAATATTTGAATATGCAAGATCATCGAAAATCAATGGGAAAAACGCATGCCACTTATGTAGTCAATTTTTAACCAGCACGGTTCCTGTAGCAGATTGACAAGCAGTGTATGCAAAAGCTGACACCCTGCCGAGTCCGAAACGTTATAAGATTATGCCTTACGATAATCAGTATTACAACCGCGATCAAGTAATCCTTCCTAATCGAAGATGTATTTCAGAATTTCAGCCAACCTTTCATGAGATCGGTCACTTACTGTAATCTTGTCCCGCAAAATATCTGTTTGGCCTTAGCGTCCATACTTTTCGTTAAGGTGCAGAAAATTAAAGAACATTTTACAGGGATCAACGCAAAGCAATAATCTTACCTTCTTTCATAACAGCATTTATTTTTGTTTGTTCCGCAACAACTTGTGGAGTACCAAAATCCGCTTTTTGATTCACATTTGTTACCTCCTGCAAAATTCCCAAAAAACAAATGTTACTCAATTACACCTCGCACAAGGACAAATCAATGGACAATAATGCCAGTGCTTTTTGAGAGCCTTACGGCTGATGACGCTCACGTCCCAACTTTTACACCCTATTCGTGTTAGAACAAGCGAAATGAAATTAATTACGCGTACTTCTGGCTGTTGACCTGTCACTGTTAGCAGTCCCCGGAGTACTGAATAATTAGTCACGAAATGATTTGATGACTCGTCGCGTTCTCTATCCATTCAGCACGCGTATATTGCTCGAGCAAGAGAACCAGTTGGCATCGGCAACATTTTCCAACCTCAGGGCCAGCTTACAATGCGTTTGATACAAACCGAATGTGCTCTGATGACTCACCACGCAAGCATCATTGTTTTGGCAGGTTTCAGGTCGCTCATTTCCTCCGACTATTGCTAGCGCAGAGGCAAGTCGGTGCAAGGTAACGCCCCGTGTCAGCTAGGCACTGTGGTTGCGCCAACTGTAGGACCACTGTAGGGCCACAAAACCTCTGGCACTCTGACGCCATTTACTTTGAGAAACGCGACTATCTTTCACCGCTACATACAAACCTACGCTGATAACAGGCTTGGCAGGAAATGCTAAAACCAAATAAGGTTGTAGCAGCGCAGGAAATCCTCATGTGATTTTAACAAGAACGTTAAAATTGTAGTCCAATAGATTTTGCCCTGAATTTTATAGCCCTATAGCTAAGTTGTCGATAAGGCATCCAAAATCTACGAGCTGAGCTTGAGGTACAAAGAAACCCGATGATTTCTCATTTTATTGAAGATAGTGTCGAATTATCTTAACTTTCAGTAAAGGAAAAAACATGAAGCCCACGAGCGATTCGCGCCTATTTGTCTAAATAACAGAACATCGCTAATAAGAATGTTTTGCCTCTGTGATATTGGAAGGGGTCTGTTTAGATGAGGTTCGCTTGTGCCCACTATCAGAGCTGCGATTTACTAATTGATATCTGGATTTTAATTCAAATTATGACATTGCTAGATTTACAAAGTCTTCTTGCACTTGAAGCAGGTACCTAGTGATTAAGTAAACCCATTCATCATTCAGCACTAGGAAAAGAGCCGTATTTGCTACTGCGGTGATCATGGACCATGGTGTAGCGTAACATTTCAGCTTAGCTACCACAACCCTCTACGTCATCCGCCGCCACCGAAAGCGTACAAAAAGATGAGGACTTAGTATGTTTTAGTTTTTCGTAAAGTAATACGTCATTTATTTGGAAGGAAATCTTTGGCGAGATCAACCTTTTGTCAAAGCAAACAGTGGTCAGCCTCAATTGGGTAAACTCTTTGCTAAATAATAATTGGATTGTTAAACCAGGTGAATGGAGTTTCAGTGTAAACTTTGTTTTCCAAGGGTAGGAATGAAAATCAAAGGGCAAAATGTTTAAAGAAATACGCCACCCAACATAAAAAATTGTCATGGACTTCCGTTTTTTTTAACTAATGTCCTCTCAAAGTAAAATATCAACTTTTGTGTCTCCTACAAGAGCGCACATCAACATTTCAATTCTTAAATATATGCTACAAGACTAAAATCCCACAGGCTGTTTATTTCCGCCAAAATAAAAGGACAAATAAAAAGTAAAAGTACTATTTAAACCACCGCTTCTAAAGGAAATGCTCAAAAAACGGCTGGTCTGCTAACCATCAAATGCTAATCCATGGAATCCATTCTTAAAATCGTAAGTCCCCAGATATTACAGTGTAAGAGTCTAGTCCGCTGTCCGAAAGTTCGACCATCGTACGCCATGATGTCTCCGTGTGCCCCACGGCAAGGTTAGCGCAAGAACGGTACTTTTCACGTGAATTAGTGTGTGGCTTGCTGCATTTACGTGCCAAGTCGTTTTTACGCTCTCTCTTACTGATGTTAAGCTTGTCCAATAATTATGTGCTATTTGACTCGTGATTTGGAAATCCCTGTCTGTCAACTGTCGCACCTCCGCAAATTTACAGTGATATTTGAAGTGTGCGGCGTCTACAACAATCTTTACTTCGTCGCCCACCCGAGTCCGGTATCGAGACAGAGTCAGGGAGTCTGGAGTTGTGCACGGAAGCAGCAACTGGCAAGACTAAACAGCCTGTCTTTGCGTGCCAAGCACGCTTGCTCCATTCACACAGGATCAGGGTTCCGCAGGAACAAGGGGATCCTGGATCCCAACTCCAAAGGAGTGCCATAGAGGCAAAATTCGGGTGGGGCTGTTGCAGCCTGACTCTTTGTCTGGAGAAGAGGTCCTAGTTATCCTGCCAATTTGCAGCCTTCCAAGCCACAAATCTGACCGCACTGTGAAAGTTTAAAAGAGCGTCAGATTGCTTATGGTGAGTAAAATGCGCAGTGACGTCGACCTAACTCTCTATGTCCGTACTCAGTCCTGAGCTTTGAGATATTGTAGGAAAGGGGTCTCCAGAGTCGACCTTATTCTTTACTCTCCCTGGCACCATTTCTTTGTCTTAGCCAGTTTTTCCTGCTCAGTTTGGGTGCTGTGTCTGGCGCATCACAAAGCCTCTGCCTGGGCGTATTACCACATCCCACATGTACGGCAGTGGTTATGGGCTCTTGCAGATTGTACGGAGTCCGGTTAACGCGTATCGTGAGCCTAACAGACCACTGCTGTGCTCCAGCACGTCAACCGTGCGGTCCGCTGCGGAGGCCACATGTCACACTAATGAGCGCAACTCAAACGGCCCACATACATGGGCAGAAAGCGTACGTAGATATTTGGAAATCCCTTCCCACGGCAGATCAGCGCATTGTCCATTACACAGTTCGACCGTCGATTCCAGCAATGTCCACCGGGTTCTACGCAGAAAGGTGCAGCGGTCACAATGATTTGCACGTGAATTAGCTTATTATGACAGTAGACGTGCGACGAATCTACTGCACTCCCTCTTCATCATTTCCAACCTAGAGCCGGTGTCGAGACAGAATCAAGAAGACCAAGGACAGGGGAGGTCGCAGGTGGCTGGCACGGCCGGACCCCCACCTAGGCGTGCCACCATACCACCTGATTCAAAAAATACACTTGACCAGGATTTTCTACCAACGACGACAACAAAAACAACACCCCAACGGGGGTCAGAAGAACGAGGATGACTGGGCAGCCATGGCCATCACCTGCATACCCAGCGGCAGCGCAAGCGTATTTACCGGTAGGGAACCAGGTGTCAGGGAACTGCCAGCGCATACCAGGATTGGAAGGCCATGGTTTGTTGATACTGGCATACCACACGCTTTCAGAACTTCTTACCTCCATTCTCCACTACGATAAATCTGACTCACATGAATCTTCCAAGTTTCGTTAGTATTCCTAACTTAAAAGGTAACCAATCGGTGCTTTAACTTGGTCTTGCATAAAGCTGACGGCCAGACTGTAATGATTCCTAATGGAAGCCTTTGTAACACATTTTTGGACGAACTCCGAGGACCTTATTTCCGAAGGAAGCTTGTTACTTGTGCAGTTAGGACTAGACGTAGCACTCGTAGACGTGTAGTTTAGATTTTATGCTCACTATAACCGAGCCCAATCTTGGTTGTCATGCTATGGGGCATAGTGTGAATGCGCAAAGTGATTAGGTCAGCTGCAGCACGCATTCGCGCATAAACTGCTGCTGCTGCTGTGTCAACGTTTTGGGGAAGTGGTGGATGCTGTTGTCCGCAACGGCGTCATCTAAATCGTTGTCGTTACTATTGGTATTAAGAATTACCAAATCTGACCAAAGGCGGTTATTTCGCAGTATGAATATGCCTCTCAATTACTGACTTTCGAATGTATCTAAGTGTTTCGATAAAAACAAAATACAGATTAATATTGTCATTCTTAGAGTAAATTTAAAAACTCACATCTTAGTTTAAATATCCATTTAATAGGGTTATTGCAGATGCAAAGATATACGGCCTGTTTAGATGGCTTAAGCAAATGACTAAGATGCAGGCTTTGAGAACAGTCAGATTTATTTGTTTGTCCTTGCGTTAAATAGGTATTGAAAATGCTTTAACTACCTCGGGCGCAGGATTTTTCCCGAGACAGTTGAAAAGGCGAGGTCTAAGTCTACTGAATCTTAGGGCGGTTACACAGCGGTTTGTCCTTTCAGTGAAGCTTCAATGTACAAACGTAATATATTAATGCGGGGAGGTTGTCCACCGATAAAGCTGCGGTACTTGATCCCCCTCTTATGACTTAGAGCTCAGTCTATAGTCCTTACTGTCATTCGCATTGCGGCAAGATACTATGCATGGCAAATAGCGAAAAGGGTAAAAGACTAGATTAGCAATCTCTGGCTAAGGAATTACCTCCAGTTGGCCGTTGTCCAACACCGGGTTTGGGTGTCCCGGAGACCGAACTCGAACGTTTTTAGTAATATTTAGGTTGCAACTGCCAAATAGAAGCACTCTTATCAAACTAACTGGGGAAAATCAAGGCAGTTTTGAATTACTGTTTTGGTTAATCACTTGATTGTTATCTAAACATTAACCCTTTAGATGCATTCAGTAGATCGATTTTTCTCGAGATAATACACAAAGGGGAATTAGTGTTCCTTAACAAAAGAATTTATAAACAAGCTTGCAGAAGATAGTGTTTATTGTTAAACTCAGCCAAAATTTTGGAATTTGTTTCCATCTTAAAGGGGTTACTTAGGAGTGGTTTTAATAACGATGATTATGTGGCAAAGTCGTATGATATATCATTTACGCCAACATGACAAATTTTGAGTGCTCTTCTTTTCGATCGCCTGCAGAAAATCACGTTGGATTAAAAAATAACCACTTAAGCATTAAGAAGTTTTCCGTTGATTTTATATTCCCTAACATATTTAAAAATATTTTTATAAAAATGCACAAAAACATCGTTTCTCATAGTCATATGTTAGCAATTAGCGTTTTATTTAAATTATTATACAAAGAAACAGTATATTTCAGAGTAAAAGTATGTAATTATATAACTTTTAGGATTCTGAATTGCCCATTAAAATAGTGCCGTGTATTTCAGTTTACAGTTACCTTCTATTGATTGAAACATTTCATGATCATAAACGGATGTGTGATTTTCCCTACACGGAAAGTGCACAGTCTGCAGTTTGAGAGCTTAATGGTTTAAAATATTCCAAGAATGGGATTTTTTAAAACTTAAGGATAACCTTTCCTCGAAAATGAATTTTTAAGAAGACGTAGCCTACTACAGTATGAATATCAGGAACCATACTTCCACACATTCTCCATAAGGTGTGTCCGAGTATATATAGGCATGAAAAATCACCAGAAAACATGCATACTACGTACGCAGTCATTTTTAACTGAGTGTGGGATGAAAGAGGTGCATTAAAGAGCCAGCGTCCCCACATGACAACAACGTCACGATTTTCCGCCACAAGTTCATCAGTATTACAATTCCACGTAAGAAATCTTTCTTTACTGAGAACGCGTTTCGCAATTGCCGCTGATATTTCATGATATACGCCACCCAGTTCACGTTCCAGAGTCACTTCAAATAAGCCTTCAAAAATCATAAATTTTTATTCAGCGCCCGTCTATGATTCATCTAGACAAACGATAGCGTCTTCAGCATCTAAAAACTACCACTACATACCATATACCAACAAGGCGACAAAAGCCTAAATCGTCTAATTTACCGACCTGTTTTGCTCTTAACAAGTACATTATATATTTAGATTAAAAACCTGTTTTCCCTTTCCTAGGTTCTGGTAAAAGCACTTTTTCCTGATGCAGTTATTAAGTAAACCTTCAAAAGGACACGTTTTCACGAGTTTAAACAATCATGCGCAGAGCTCAAATGGCGTCTCTAACTATATCTGTCGGTGGCACAGTGTGTAAGCAAAAATAACGTATTCCAGTTTTTTAGGGAAAAGAACAAATATTCATACCACATTTTAAAGCTTCGACGAAGAGAACACAGACCAGCAGATTCAGGCAGATTACGCTGACATAACCTCTCATATTCGCAAAGACAAGGTTCTCTTCAGTGATGCAAACGTTAAAAATTCCTTCAATGCTATGTGAAAGAGACCTTGTCAATCGACCGCCCCGATTGGTTTGTTACTAGCCAATGACTACTAGCTCTGCGCTAGCACAGGCGACACCGACCTGTATATCGCCCTGGACTATGAGTTCAAATGTCACTCTTTATGAAACTAATAGATATCGCCCAAGTGCATGTAAAAGTCTGCACCCTCTGGAAATTGATTGTTCCCCTTTTGATTGCATGTGTGACTATTAAATTCTGCACATACTTAATGAGCTAAGAGTACTAAATACACAATTCATGTCGTGTGAGCGAGCTGAGTAAGTAAGAAACAATGAGTATGTGGTCATTTTAGCACGCTGTTCGATTCGGGGAAATTGCTAACCGCAATACAAAGTCCATTACTGAAATATCATTTTCCTGGCCTCTATCTCATTTCCTTTATCGAAAATTTCATTTTCCTTACAAGCTGTAATTCTGATATGATCTCCAAGATCTCCCAACCCTCTCATCTGGGCGACATTTGTAGCGATTGGCCAGGCTCTTTTAAACAGTGCAAACAGTTTTTCTATAGTTATCGCAATAACCGTGTAAGAATTAGTGTAGGTCAGTTCTAACTTCATGGGAAAAGTTGGATGACGTTAGACATCCTAAAAAGTTGAAACTTTGATAACTCAACCAAAAATAAAATTTCGCTGTTTATGTGTCCCCAAATTTAATAGAATCGTCTTGCTTGTTCTCAGTTTTACCCAATTTTAAGTCCCTCCATTATATTATGCAATATTCCGTAAGACTGTAACACAGAAGTTGGGGTCAGTGCATGTCCGGTCAGGTTTAGATGCAGTTATTGCAGGACTTGAAAGTCAGCCCATTGATTTAGCCGATTCTGGTTCCAGACTTTGGTTGCTGAATATTTGTCCGGTATTACAGTTATTGTTCTGAGGAAATGTGAATAAGCTCGAAATGACCTTCTGGAACATAAAGTGCTCATTGTTTTTGTGCTGAGTCGGCAATAAGCATTTTTATAGCACGGTGTAGAAGTAAGTAAACCATAGCTCATTATATCCTAAGAAGACTCACCAACATGAAATTTTTCAAGCAGATACACAGCATTCCAAAGTACAGTGAGAATGTTACAATTATGATTTATCGCTCAATGCTGGTTGATTTCAACAGTGAATGAAAAGTAGATGGGATCCGCGTTGTGCTGCAGTACGCCACGGCTAGTCTTACTCTCAAAATCAGACGACATGAAGTTGTGAATAATCCTTGACCATGTCCACCGGAAGGGTGATATTGACCTCCACGTGAAACCACAATTCGGCAAACTTCACGCGACACTGATCTTCTTTAAGTGTACCCTGTAAAGGCATGTTCGCCGGAGCTTCATGGCTTCCACTTTCTCCCCACAAGTCGTGTAAGCGCTTTTACTCTCAGGGATAAATTTGCCGAATTTAACCAACTTTAATAAATACTTACCCTCATGTAGTGGACATCAATGAAACCTAAACTGGTGGGATCATTTAAGAATCCGAAACTTACTTTGTTTATTTTATGCCGTTTATAAACAGCAGTAAGTCTTCCGGTGTGATGGTGGTGACGGTGACGGTGAAGACAAGTGCTGACAAACTTTGGCAAGGAATTTCTCTATGCTTCACCGTCGCACGCCCTCTAGGAGGAAGGGCTCCCATTCTTATCTACCTTAATTTTGACTTTTTGGTCATTGACCTGATTGTCGATGTACATTTATCAAGCAGAACCAACATGCTGACGCTGGAGCCCTCTTGAATATGACCCGGCGCTTACCAAATCTTGCTACCTTGAAGGTTTCTAAAGTCGAGTTATCGCAGCAGATGTTCGGGATAGATATCATAATGATCAGTGGCATAGTTCTCACGGGACTAGTTTGCACGAATAATTCTGCAATGATACTCATATAAACACAAAAGAATCAAGTTCGGCGAATGTATGTTTACGATTATTCATTCTGAGCCCTGTACAATAGTATAAGTTAGGGTAGATAAGCGAAAATAAAGACAGTCAATGAGCAGTAGCTATGAGGGAAAAGGTTGAAGATGTTCCGGCAAGTCGCTTCTGCCAGGGCATAGGGTAGGGAGAAGGGAGAAGGAGGGAGGAGTCTGGCGGCAAACTATGCTTAAGTTTCTTCGCTGTAGCGCGACGTGGCAGGATGCGTGAACAAATATACTGAGATCATCTTGGCATAAGGGAGTTTGAAGGCTTGTATGAACGCCTTCTAAGAGCACAAAGTCGGGTTCGTTAACCGTATAACTACTACCTCTCTCGTCAAATGTATCCGCCGACACTTCCTAGATGACTCAAAATGCTTGTTTGACGCCTACCCAGTGGCGTCTGTCAACCATGTAAACTACAATTGTGCTAGAGGTCAACTTTTCAGGCCTTCATTTATCCAGGCACGATGATGCTCTCGCATCCACCTGTATAGGTGCCTAGTCCTTCTACCAGTAAAACCTGCCACATGGCAGCACAAGGAAGCGTACATACACATCAGATCAGTCTACAAGCGCAGCGTATCCCTGCCATCAAGGCAAAGAAGCGGAGTGCTGGAGAACACGAGTCTTACCTTGGCGACTGTGCATGTGCGCACGGCATTGCGGAAGTACACTTGCCGGATCTTCTCGAAATGGCAGTGAGAGAAATGGCTTCTTCTTCTTAAGCTTCGACACGTCCGTCTTTGGGGACGTTTCTTGCAGAGCGTTTCTATAACGGCTAGTCTGGTCTGCAGCATATCTGGAGTGCATATTTTCTTAGTTCGGTTGGTTGAACAGCTGACCGAGCTTTGTTTTCGTTTCGTCTAATAATTTAAATATTGCCTTGTCCATGTTTTCTCATGAAATATACTCCAACAAATTGTTCTATTAGGTGTTTTACCAATCAGAACGTCTAGGAAAGGGGGCACTCTCACTTGTCTCTTTCCAAAGTAAAATGTTATTGCAGTGTAAGCAAGATTAACTGCATCCAGGAGGGTGGCCAAATCAGTCGTATCATTGGCTATTACGAAAAGGCCATCAGCATAACGAACATAGGAATCAAGGTCCTCAATAAGTGGACAGAGCTCGTTCTCTAGTTTTCCCGTTCAAGGGAAGATTCAATTGCCATTCGGTCAATTTCATGAAAGAATTTACCATCGAATCTGAATTGAACATTCGACCTGCAGCTCCTTATGTCTGTGACCGGAATGCCGATTGGGAAATTATGCTTGACAACCTCGTCACACACATTCTATCGTTTCCGTGTGGAAAAATACTAAGGAACAAGGACGGCTAACCTAAGGACAGCATCCTTTTCCCATGGAGATTTGCATGTCCTACGAAATCGATGAAGTCAAAAACGTCTCGTTGGCTATGTGATGTTATTTTGTGTCAAATTGAATTAAGTCTTTCTGCCAGCCACTTCGACGTTGTGTGATAAAGGCGAACTGCACATGTCTAAAATCGCCTGCATGGGAAAGTCCGGTTTGAGCATTTATGTTAATCCATATAGCCCGGGAGTTATGCCAGTGGGTATAAAATATTTAAGTCCTTGTTCGCAAAGGAAACCTTGGTCTTACAGTTTTTAAAAACATTTTGTAAGTTTGAGTACTTTGCTCTCAGTGTGGTCCTTATTTTGCGTTTTTTGAACTTGTTGTTTTCAGCCGGAATTAATTCGATTTTCGAAACATAAACGCTTTTATTGATTATGAAGAGACCAGAACATTTTCCGATTTGGTAATCAATATTTCGCTGTTTCGGCTTAAGTCTATGGGCCTTTTCAGATATGCTTTTGCTATATGCTCGATCCTTAATGGTTGTGTCCCAAGGTATCGGTATCAACAAATCACGCGCGTGGATTTGAAATATTCGGCTTCCTACGACCTTGGCTGTACTACGTCATGCGTCTGATATAAGAAGTTTCCAAAGTGAACTTCTTGCACTAACCTGTTTGCTATTTCACTAGAAAAGCAATATTTCTGATCTAGGGGTAGCATTTCGATGAAACATTTATATATAGTCAAGCATTAGAGCTATGCTCGCAGAGTTATGGAGCATTTAAACAATTGGCCTTAACGCTGACCAAGCTGACATTACGAAAAAGAAGCCACGTTAGTTTCGGCAAAGTGACTGCCACAACGCTGTTTTTGCCAGTGGATGCCAACATGAAGAAAAATAGATCAAAACGCATTAAGGAAATTTACAACCGCCATCGCAAGCACAAGACATCTGTTCACTTCTTTTCAGAAAACACAGTCTGCACTTCGGCGTCATGAGTCAGTTCAGAAAGTGTACTCCAGTTTCAATAGTAGGCACGAAAGTAGCCAAAATATAGCCGTACACGCAAAAGTGACAGCATCTATAACGCGACCAATGCAAAAGTCTTCTATTCGTCCAAATGAATATTTCCATCCGACATTCTGCGTTGTCTTTGCGGCGTGTGTGCCCCTCCTTCCCTAATGAGAGATGTTTTCATTACAGCACTGGAGTGAGCTAGCTCGACATGACCCGTGTAAATGTCTGCTCCGGGCTCCTTATCTTCGGTCCTATTCATATTTACAAATCCTATTTTGACCGAACACTCACGTGACCTCTCACGCTGCAATCTTAGGCAAGGCTTCGTCTGAAAAGACAGGCGCCACGCCCTGGTCACCCTTTCAACCAAGGTGAAACTCAAAGTTGCTGGCTGATAATAAATTAGTTGGGCGGGCGTTCTACGTAGGGTCACAACGAGAAATCCACGTGATTATGTGTGTGCCCTTTTCTTGATCAACGCAAGTTCTTGTGTTCAAGACAGCATAGTGTCCTCAGAGGTCTGCTGTGCCTTACCAATCCTCTGACTATGGCAGAAAGCCTGTGATAGTGACGAAAATATTGAGGTTGTCTTCCTTCAGTTTGCAAATGAGCTTGACACAAATTACGCATTGATAAATTCAACACCTGTGCTCTGGTTTATTGCATCATAATGTGGATCCCAACCCGTCTAGCTGACTGTACCTATCACGTGCACTCTCCGATTATACCTTGACAAAATATGCCAGCTGTGAGTTTTCTCGTGGACTACAGCATCCTCTGATATACGCAAGTAAACTATCCGATAGTACCCCGGAATGACTGTTTCTTCTTCGCCAGTTTATATAAATAAAGATGGAACTGTTCGTTTGTGTGTAATCGGTAACCTCGGAAAGTACTGCACCGATTGCTCTGAAATTTTGACAACCTTGCCTATGCACAGAACCGGGCTCATTTTTGCCTATCTTCATAATTATGCAGATGGCACGCCTGTGACGGGTAAAAAAAAACAGGTCTTTTTCTCGCATAACAACACCATCGGCTGAGGCCACTACACCCGACGTCCGCTCAAACACACGTGCGCCCCGACGGCCGCGTTCTTCCCTCCCCCGCAGACACTTGAACCTGCCCCCCCCCCACTGGGCGGATGAAATACGGGCCGCTAGGCAAACAACCCCCCGGGGCAAAAAAGCATGCAACTCTTGGACAGCACTTTAACTTGACCCGCAACCCACATTAATGGGGCTGCCACTGATTCCTCTTAGATTCTCGGGCGTGATAATTGCATGCAGTTAAAAGCAACCCTCTCCCGCGTTTGTGAAAACACTGCTGTATTTGGAAGTGCCTACGTATTACACATGGAATACGTGTAGAAAAACTTTCGAACGATGCAAATGAGAAGAACGAGTCGATGGACAAGCCGGTTTATTCAAAGGAACCGCGGACTGTACACCGTGCATCCCAATCAGCACGAATGCGTCTTGCTTCGCACGCTGTTGGTAAATGTGGCCGGTCAACCGTCTGTCCAGCAATCGAAATCTGTCAAGGGCGTTGGGCGTGCCACTTTCCGCAGTGCATGCCAGGTTCTCAATTCCTTCGGAAACGGCCGACGCTGGGATGTGTGTATTAATGACGCGTGAAACGCGTCTTATCCAATCAAATTCGTGCATTGTTTGCAGTCATATTGACCGCATGCTGTCCTTCATCTACAACAGACTTGTGGGAGAAATACAAATCGCACATGGCTGAAGATATCGCCCGTCGACTACGCAAGGAAAATTCAAATGTGAATTTCACAGCAGAAACTCTACAACGAGGCGTTGAGAATAATTGAGCATGCGTGAGTAGAAATCACGAACAAAGTTCGCAACCAACTGGTAAGGCCATCACCAAGCCGATCTGTTGCTGCTTCGTTAGACGCGGATTTGCTCCGTGAGCAAAACTACAATAGGCTGATCTTCTGTCGTATCCGCAATCAAACATTCCTAAGCTAACACTGAAGCAGAATGACATTTACGATCAAATAATGCGAACTGTCAATAATAGGGTTGAAGAAATCTTCTTAGGTGCGCCAGGAGGGACTGGCAAGACAGTCCTTATAAGACTGAGTCTGGCAGAAATTCGATTCAAAAATGGCATGGCCTTAGCTCTTGCTTCGTCTGGAATAGCTGTGACCTTGCTACCTGGTGGAAGAACTGCCCATTCCGCTTTGAAATTGCCGTTGAAAGAGCAATTCATTGAAACTCCTACGTGCAACATTTTCAAGGCATCCGGAATGGGCAAAGTACTGCAGGAATGCAAACTTATTGTTTGGGATGAATGCACAATGGCGCCCCAAAATGCTCGAAGTCCTTGATCGATCATTGCAA
This sequence comes from Spirometra erinaceieuropaei, assembly GCA_902702965.1. Classification (NCBI taxonomy): domain Eukaryota; kingdom Metazoa; phylum Platyhelminthes; class Cestoda; order Diphyllobothriidea; family Diphyllobothriidae; genus Spirometra; species Spirometra erinaceieuropaei. Next base: position 924,790 of record CACRXP010000072.1, read on the forward strand.
GATTTCCACGGAAACAGCACATCGTTTGAAGATGCATTGTTACTGCTTGCAAGAGACTTCAGGCAAACTTTGCCTGTAATTTCTCGACTGACACCGATGGATGAAATTAATGTCTGCTTGAAAACCTCTGTTTTGTGGCACCTCTTCCAGACGTTAAAATTAACTCGAAATATGCGTGTCCAGCTGCAAAGCGACCAATCAGCTGGGATATTTTCACACCAGTTGCTGGCAAATTGGAACGGAACGGTGTCGGCTGATCCGACTTCAGGACGCATTTCACTACGTCTTACCTTCGGCAATTTAGCTTCGTCAAGAAAGAATGGTTTGAAAAGGTATGTTCCAATATTCCAACCCTTTATACGAATCCCGATTGGCTGAGCGAACGAACTATTCTTGCCTACCAACTTAACCATATTATTCAGTCGACACTGTTGTGGAAGCAGACGAGGCAGTTAATTATCCAACAGAATTTTTGAATTCACTTGATCTGCCAGGGATGCTGCCGCACGTACTGCAACTGAAAATCGGTGTGTCGATTATCATGCTGCGAAATATAACCCAGCGGAAGCTTTTCAACGGCAGGCGGCTCGCCGTAAAAATTGCTTAGCAACGTCGTGGGGGCCACTATCTTGACAGAACCCTTCAAAGGTGAACTTGTCCTTATTCCTTGCACTCCACTGATTCCGACTGATATGCCATTCCAATATAGAAGACTGCAATTCCCGATTCGACTGGCGTTTGCAATCACGATCAGGAAAGTTCAGGGACAATTTTTAGAATTGCGTGGTTTGGATCTGCAAACGGATTGTATCTGACATGGCCAATTATAGTTTGCGTGTTCCAAAGTCGACAAACCAGGCAATCTCTATATCTGCGCAGACAATGCAACGACAAAAATATTGCGTACCACCAAGTATTATGAAATTAAACTTATAAGAAACGTGTCTCTTCCTCTTTTCATTCTATCCCATTTCATCAGGCTGAGCCACGGCAACGCGTGGCTGGATCTAAATAGCTTATAATAAAAACAGGAAACGCTACAGCTTTCTTCGACCCAGATTTTTTTCCTGTGAATGTCAAAAACATGATAAGGCAAGAAACGGACAACGCAGACCCGGATGAAGAGCATTTCACATCAATAGTAGTGAAAATCCGATTCTTTTAAAGAGCATTTCAAATGAAATTGCAATGCGGCTGGCGGAAGCAAAAAAAGGAAGAGTACAATTCTTTAGTGTGAAAAGATTTTTAATCGAAAAGAAGTTAACAATAAGATAAAACCAGCATACATAAGAGGCGTATTAGTAAAAGTGAAAGTGAGAAGGCCCAGTCCATTGGGATGAGGGAAGTATGACATGAATAAATGTCACCTTGGAGAAAAATAATGTTTCGGGAACTAAAATTACAGGTCGCGCTGGGCCTCGTTCAGATGATTCCATTTAAATTTACTGATGGACCGAGTTACATTTCGACTAAGTTGCCTGAACCTAATCATTTGATACTCAGGGTGATTTATTGTGACTACTATGGTAGTAGTGTCTACAAAGCAGTACAAGTGGTAAACACGGTATTCTGATCCATATTTAGCTGTAGACGGTGACGTAGGTTCGTCACTCACATGATAAATCTATACTGATTCGACGGAGTCAAGGAAAGTGGCCGGTCACCAAAGCTTTAAAAGATACTTCTATGCGTTGCGTACTTCCAACTATCGACTTCTGCAGATGATACCGCCCCGTGATAACAAACCCTTCAGCCTCCAAAACAATTCCCGTACTCTCCTAATGAGGTCTCCAGTCTTGGCCGAACTGCATTGCATATCCCTCTACATGTCCTCTTTAATTTTATTCACAAACCAAAAACCCACAACAGTCAAAGTTATGAAAGCACAGGCAAATGAAAAACTTGACCATGAATTCACATTTCCTGGTCCATCCCACTCGATGTTTGATTTGTGTGTTCTTCCCAAACTGATAACGAAGTAAGAAATCGTAGTCCAGGTTCGCCCAAATCCCCTACGTCATTCGAAGTCTGCTGAGCGGTGCACCTACCTAAGGCCGAGTTCGCTGGATATTACTACAGAGATTTAGTTTAACCTCTTCTTCGTACTTTTGTATATTGTGGTATTTTGCTTGAAGGAAGAACTCCTGTTCCATTTCGCATTCAAGACTGTCACAGCTGCTTTCCTCGGATATCTTGTTTTTTATCGTTGCCTCAATCCTTACCCTCCCCTCTTCTTCTGGTATGTCGTCACTACACAACGGTCCGTAGGCACGCGCCTAAACTTCCCTTAGGTAAACTGGACCGGACCTGACAGTTTGGGCAGAAAACCTGTACAGACCAGGGCTAGAAGAGGCTAAAGAATACAACTTCCATTTGAGGATATCTTCGAGCCTTTAGCAAACTGAGGGCAGCATGCGTAGAGAATGGATTGACCCAAATTCCTGAGAGGTGAGACTGTATATTGGAAAGACATAAGGCGTTTCGTTACGTCCACCCTTGAGGCAGGAACAACTACAAGCAAGAAGTGTTTTAAGAACAGGAAGGTTCGGTTCATCATTTCTGACTTATTGGCTGACACTAGTATCTGAAGTTTGAACCTCACTTAGTTGATCAGAACGAATGGGCATAAGCATTACATTATGGGATTACACCATGTTGGTGAAGGGTAGGCTACAGATCCTCGACCTCGAAGCTAAACCAAATCACCCACATTTCATCTACTAGGAAGAATAGACTGGGCACTTCATCACCATATCGATGAATCTGATTTATTTTCCTAAAAGGGCTGAACAAAAATACTTTCTTACTGCAAGGCAAGTGTACAGTTTTGTTTTCCACCAAATAATTAGACTACTTGCGAATTACTGGTGCCATCATGGCCTGATTGATACGTGTGTCTACGAGGCCTGATACTGCTCACATTCATCCTCAAATAATCTGTCAGGACAGTCTTGGGAGACCTAACTGGTAGAAATCTGGAACTAGGAAGTCTTACAAGCACTCTTTGTCGTTATAAGCAGAGAGAGAGGAATTCGCCATCTCTCTTAGGTAGCCAGGACCGTAGTCGCCTGTCTGAAAAAGGCTTGACTGAGTGGTAAATCGAGAAGACCCATGGACAGACAGAATACAGCGCGATGAAGGAAAATTTCCCTTTTATCAAAGCGGTGTGCAGAAAACCTGCCAGAAAGTTGTCAGTGTTCAGCTCGGATTAACAAATCTGCATTTGGAGAAATCTCCGATACTGAAGTAGTGAGCTGAACAGTTCTGTTGCAGTCTTAAACTCACAGCTTCACAGTGCTAAGGGACTATCAACGAACTTTCTGAAAGTAACGGATGACGTTGATCTTAACCTCCTGCTAACTCTGGAAGAACTTATACAGATTGGTTAAACAGTTACGGCTACCAGCAGGGTTCACAACAATGGAGCAGTCATCTGCTAGAATCTACGACTTTTGTGGGCTAAAATGATGTGAGCTAACTAAAAATTTCTGGGAATTTTTACAGCATGAACAACGCTAACTTCTACAAGGTGACGAGAAAAGCTAAAGGTCAACGATTACCTTTGCGGAATAATTCTTCTCAAAACTCGCTATTAACTAGGACCAAAATAACATTAACAACCACCCAGGATACATCACGCGGTTGCTTTGGAGTCCATGAGCAACCTTTAGAATCCGTCGTACATACTGTATAAGTATCATGATCTGCAAAAAATCCATGAACGATGATTTCCACCTTACAGCATGGCAGGTGCAGGAGAGTGACTTGAGCGCAAACTAGTTCGTAGCGACAGCGGACTTGCACAACATATGTTGCACTCTTTCCTACTTTACCCATCCGTCTCGGTGCCGAGACAGTGCCAGAAAGACTAAAGGCAGGATTGAACCCAGTGGCTGAAAAAGCTGAACAGCCCACATACGCGTGGCACACACGACCTAAACGGTGCACGACGACCAGCTTTTCGCATTAATCAAGGGGGCGACAGAGATCCCACTTGAGTGTGAGTCAAATAGAGGCATTTTCAGGGGGACCCATTGTAGCCTGACTCTCTGCTTTGAGGGAACAGTGTTGTTTTCCCATTTGTCAGCCGTCCAAGCTACGACCTTCAGCGAACCATAATAGATTCGCGAGTGTCGGATTTTTTACGGTGAGAAATACGCAGAGACCCCGTGAGAAAGGAGTTCACAGTGTCGAGCGTACTCTCTCTTTTCCCCATTCAGCTCACCGGTCCGTCATCCTAAGAGGTCAGTCAGATAGTGGGAGGACTGGGCGCAGGTGGCTGACTGCGTGAGCCTACGTCTAGGCGGACCGTCACGCCCCAATTTCGGGCATTTTTTAGGGATCGCGCGGACTCAGTGCGGCTTTGTTAAAGCGTGCCGTCTCCCAATCTGGACCCCGTATTGGTCCAGAGCCTCCACAGCTCTGTGAATTGCGGAGCCGTCTATCTGTGTGTGGGTGTATTCAGAGGCTTGGTCATAAAACGGGTCACGAGGTAGATGCGCTGGACCAGCGCATGGAGGGATTTGTTGGGGATGCGCATCCATAAGAAATGAAAATCATTGGGGCGTGTTACCATGCTTAGTTGTAGGCTCAGACCACGCCTTCTGCATGCTCACAGTCTCTCCTATAATCTTCTTGAATTCGTCATGACACGTGTCCAACTGGGCAGGGACAGAGGGTGGTAAACGCAGCGCAAGTCTGCTATTACTATAAACTTCTCGCTCAAGTCTCCGTCCTTGTGCAGACCATTCTATGGGGCACGTACATGGCATCGTCATAATCGACAGTCCAACTGTCGTAGATGTCATATGCAAAGGAAAATTAAACTCAAATATAGAGGTCACCTGGATAATACGGATAATTAGCACCTGCCCGACCGACTCTTCTACGACGATGTTACTATGAGTGAACGCCGAAAAGGAACACCAAAACAATGATACAGGGACGCCTTGGCAATTCCTCTTAGGCAGTTCCAAGTCAACACGGAAACGCAGGAAGATCACGATCGGAATCACCTGACCTGGAAAAGGTCAGCGAAAACTGGAACAGCACTTTACGAGGCCAACCGGATCGCCGTTGCCAAAGCCAAAACAACGGCTCGCAAGCTCTAAGAGTCTCCGACCCAGTCTCTTTCATCGTATTCCCGCACTCCACGGACATCCAGCGCTGATCAACCTCGTTAAGCATCTTCGGACCCAATGTGCTAACAACATGTCAAATCCCCTGCTGTCTTCTCAAATGCCTCTATCGCCACTCTGCCACAACTCCCACGGCCGACATTATGACGGCGATGACCACCACCACCACCACCACCACCACCACCACCACCACCACCACCACCACGCCAGGTGCAGCGTCGCCCTCCACCACTTGATCCATCCCTGTCAAGATCCCCGCGACAACTAATGCCCTTTCTCACCTCCACCACCGGTGACAACACTCCCTACGTCCCGGACATTGCGTCCGCATGCATCTGGCTGAGATCATTCACTATAAACAATCTGACGCGTCTTTAAACTAATACAGTGCGCTAATAATTGCCTTCTTAAGGCTTTTCAACTGTCTAGATAACTGTCTTCCCACCAGGACGGAGAGTTAGGATGCAATAGCACCATCTTAATGTGGACTCAGTGGCACCCCCAGTACGTTGTTGTTTTGTTTAAGCATGGTACATTGTTCGTGGACAAGGCGTGTGCGACATGCCCAACGGGTTGTTCAGACTTATCAGCCAATGCGTCCGATTTCACCTCCAGTCGCCTTGACTTTCTAATGACAGCGGGCTCAGTTGTATGAGAGGTGAGAGTGGTGGATGAAACGTTAATCAGCTATCAGCATGAACTAATTTTTGTGCAAGTTACCACCCTTGGGCCCACGTTGCTATTGGACAAACAATGGACATCGTCGGTAGAGACGGTTTCACTGTCGTGTGTGGCTGCTTCTCGTGCCCAAGCGAGGTATGGGACTTGAAGCCGCACATGCCTGTGCGAGGATATCTGTGTTTTCTCGATTCTGTCTTGACACGGGGCTCAGGTGGGGAGTAGGAGAAGAGAGTGCGGTAGATGCTGTGCAGGCCTACTACCACTATAAACTAACTCACGCACAAGTCACCGTGCCCGGTTTCACCTTGCCGTGGAGCGCACGGTAGACATCGTCGGTAACGACGGTCGGACCGTCGTCTACGAGTGCGATCGCGGTGCCAAAGAAAAGAACTCACCAGCAACAACAACAACAACACGAAGGTGCCCCATGCGATAGGCAACAGAAGTGAGTTCCTGAGTCGCCTGTGGGAACGGCGGCGTGGCCGTGTGCGGATGGAGCTTGAGACTTGTGCTCACGAAATTCCTCTTCGAGACGTTTGCAGCGTCTACCTTTCTTCGGAGGTCGTGCGATCAAAGAATATTGCGTTTGCTTATATAAGATATTTTGGTAGTTGACAGTTACGTAAATGCTGCATCTTTCAAACGCTCATCCACGTATTTGAATGCTTCTAAGTTACCAACGTTTATTAATACGCGATTTCTCTGAAAGCGATTACACCATAGGCTTTGTGCTCTGGTGTAGAGACGTCTTGCTACTCGAAGATAATGGAATGTACTCAGAATAGATGGTAGATAGAGAAAACAGAAGAGCCCTAACTCCACTTCAATGGTCCGGTGTAGTCTCAAATGTTCTATGTGGAAATGCTAACCTCTTAATATCATTTTACTGGAGGTAACTGCACACACCAAGGGTTTTATCAATTTTGTCTGCGGAACATTATGAACAATAAAATTTCGTTGAAAGTCAGGGCTACACAGCAGACTCTAGCCAATTGGGTGGTCGCTCAATTTAAATAACCGCTTAGTGGGTACAATTTTTTGAGAAAAAAAAACAGATTGTGTGTGCTCTGAATTTACTAACCCTATGAAGGTCGTAATTCAGCCTGCTTGAGACAATGATTGTGGACATAACACATTGCGATATTTATATTTGCGCCGAGTAAGCAACACTCGCGTCTGTATCCGTGCGCTCCTCTGGGACTAATGCTGAATAATGTCTGTAGTAAGGTTAGACCGGCGTCTGGGTCGGTCTCGGAAATGCCGCCTTCCTTGGTCAATAAATAATCACTTTCGTATTATTATCGATTTCAGTAGACGCAGTGCTGCTTGTGGACACTTTCAGTCTGAGGCGCTTTGCGGATTGCTGCGACTTTGATTCACAATTAATTTAAGGTTCGGGATAGGGTCTAGGGTTGGGGGTTGGGATTTAGGGTTAGGGTTTAGGGTTCAAGATTTGGACTTAAGTTTTGATGTTAGGGTTTAGGGTTAGGATTTAGATCAGTTGACACCCACTTCATAAAACGTTCATCTACGGCTTAGGTCTGGTTGGTCATATTGTCGGGCGATTCACTTTCGATGACCTTGATGGGCCACTCACCATTATTCCTACTGGAGTTAGTTTTTACTGGTTACCTGTGGCGAGTGTTTGTATTGCGCTCCGCTTACGCTGAAATTTAATGCCCACTAAACAAACTGGCACATTGCGCTTTGCCCTCCATTTTCGTACATTCATCGGTGCTTTCCCGCAGGCTCACCCGTAAAACCTCTGTTACCACGGTTCCTGTGTTGGACGCGTCTGGGCTTTTCCATTTCCCAGCAGGACCGCGTTTCCGGACATTTCCAGCGCCTGTATTCGCACACGTTAATGACGTGTTGATTATTGTTACGAGAGAACTATTTTGCACAAGCTTTGTCGCCTCGTCTCCAGGCGCCCCTCGCCTTAAAACCGCAGCATGTCAGATTACGAAGATGATCTGTACTAATAGCAGTATTTTGCATCACGATAACCACGAAGATTGTGAAGGCAGGATCACTGAGCATGAATGAGAATCCATTCAGCAATCTCAAAATAATGGTGATGCGAGGCGGAAGACAAAGTTGCAGAAGTCTGATGACTAACCGGGCGGACAGGCAATTACAGAGTACATTAAAACTATGCCTAGTGTATAAACATGACGAGGTGGTCCTTCCTATGAGAGGGAAGTCAGGTGGATGCTTTTCAGTTGAACTTTACGAGGACAAGACATCAGGTTTTATTCGATTGTTCGGATAACTGGTTTCTAATTCCCACCTGTGCCTCCACTGTACTGGAGGTATTGCGGTGGCGGGTTATCTGGAGTTTAACATTTGGACCAAGAAGCTTCTAAACGTGCATTATTTGTTTCGTTTTGTAAACTGTTTCTTTCATTTCAAACATCCTTAATTTTGATGTCACTTGCTTGGAATGAAACGTCAGTATGGGTGTTAGGACTTTTACGCCGTTCAGATGATCGAGGCAATCATGTAGTCGGCACCATATGTTTTGGCCGCAAAATGTCCCAAGTAACCTGAGTCCACAGTGCATACACCAGCTTTTTATTATGGGGGCCTCACAGCGCCAGTAAGACAGACATGAGCGGCTGTAAAGACTTCCAACAAAAACGTGAGCTCTTATAAGCAAAGACTTGGGCTGAAATAAGGTCTCTTCGGAGATCCAGCCTAAACAGTCTTCCCAACTTGCCAAGTCGGGAAGTTAAAGAGCGGGTTACAACTAAAGCTATTGCATAAATACGAAGAAATAGCCCTCTCTATAAGAAAAAATGATAGGTGCACATTTTACAGGTTACAATTTGTGAAGACAATGCATCGACCCCCTCGACCAATTTCTTAAAAATGGCCCACGTGAAATTAGCGTCTGATTACCACTTACATGTACTGAGATTACTAATGGGTTGTAATGGTAGTTATAATGCACCCCAATCCCAGAGCAATTCTCCCATACCATGTGTTGCTAGCTTTCAAATGCCCGCATTTCCGGCCGCATGAAAAGATCACGCCCGTCAACCAATGTCTGCCAATGTAATTTGACAATTTTTGGCTGCTTTTCGGAGTCTATAGTTAGGATTAGGGTTATGAGGGTTAAAGTTAGGACATGGGGATAGTAACCTCCTAGAAATTTAACCCAAAATTACCTGTAGTTCTGGAAGCTATATATTTGCTGTTAGACCGAAGTCTTTAGATGGAATAGTGGCCTGTTTTGGCTTAGGAGGTGAAGTGAAAGTAGGTTTGTCTGGTCATTAATAGTGTGATCCTGCATAACTAACGTCTTCAATCTGAAACCGAATTTGCAGGTTTCACAGCAGACAAATAATGACGTCGGTTTTGTCACAGACAACTAACCTTGGACTGAACCACGTGTTCATCTGTTGTCTATCGTTACATTTCCTTAGGATTGAGAATAAATGCGAAGGCGAACTTGTTCCTGCTGCCTCAGCACGGGAGCAGCAACAAACCAATTAAGGATCTTTTTTGCATTTCTTCTATAAACCGAGTAGATAGCGTGTTTCCGCCTTCCGGTTGAATTTCCAGACAGTGAACTAATGTATTTATTCTGCTTTGTTACATTAGGTGAAAATTTGTGTATGACTTTAAAAAAGCGGATAAGGAAGTTACAACTATTAACATATTTAAGAATATAATAGTATGAACCTTTTGTTCATGCCAGCAATGAGAAACATTAAAATATATTTTCTTCTGACGCCGATCGAGAGGCATCGTCAGGGAATAACCGAAAAGGTGCGACTCGAATCGCGGAACTCTGATTAACGAGACACAGTTTTATCAACTACTCTCCGAAGCCTCAAAGAGTACGTAATTTTAACGGAAATAAACTCGATGTCGTACCGCAAAAAATGTACGCCACAAAATCATCAAGATAAGTGGAGTCGTTGTTTTGCAAAGATGAGTGTGCGTTCGTGCGTCAGTTTTTTCCAGTGCCAGGGTTTCACCCGTCCAAACGAACGTTGGAAGACTTCATCTCATATTTATATTTCTGGACCTATGGCGGTACAAAACGTTGGAAATATCCAGCATAAATCCAGATTAACTAATATTACGTATTATTATTATTTTTGTGCAGAGGAATGTCACAAAAAAGAAAACAAAATGACAGGGTTACGCGGAGAGCCAGTATAACCGGGTTTAAAATGATGAACACGGGCAAAATATTCGATCTTTCTGATTTGTGAATAGAACTGTCGTTCTCTAATCTAACCAAAGGTACCCCGCGAATGATACATCCTGGCAAAGTTGAAGGTAAAATTGAAGTATTGGCGAGTACTTTGGTCTAATTACGATATATTTATAAGTAAACCAGTCTATTAAGGAGAAAAGTCCTTAAAAATTGCTTTCGGGATGGGTACTTCAGCAAATGCCAGCCGTAATACTCCCTACAGACAAATATTCAAATTCCTTGCAGGAGTGAATGAACTTCTGCAGCCAAAACGTTTTGCCAAAGTGCGTTTTAGCAAATGTTAACCAATGCTTACCCGGTTACCGAGAAAGACAACGTCTGGGCATCATTACAACTCAGGCTGAATCCCTGTCTTCATCAGAGTTGCAGTCATCAAAAATGAATCTCTTTTTTCTGCGATATTGCAGGTGTCGAAATGACACTTTATGAACATCCAACAAATGCAATAATCGATTTCGGTGATCGCGAAAATTCCCTTACTCTCCTCATATAACCTCATTTTTTCGCCCCACTTGATTACCCAAGTAATATAAAAGCCTTCATTGACGACTAAATGTGCGTTAGATGGCAACTCTGAACGCAGTAAACAATCGAAATCATTCGCGGACAAAGTACATTTTGACAAATTTATCAAGTGTCGTGATACTCGGTGATAACGGAGTGCAATGAGTGATTGTCTCGGTGTCGCTTATGCATGAGACCTAGAAGCAAACGTTGGCAGTCAACAAAAACTGCGTGCATAATACGGGAATGTTGTTTATTTATATTTTGGAGATACTTTCAAATAAGAAAGAACTCCTCACACGCCCCTGGTGAAAATTTCAAATATTGTTGAGACTGTGGCAGGTTTGTAGAAGCAATACCAAGTTCACAGTAGAGAGGACCCATGGAATGACTCCAACTCCCATACAGTGAGTGACCTATCTCATGAAATGTTGGCTAAAATTCTGAAATGCGTTTTCGATTAGGAAGGATTACTTGGTCGCGGTTGTAATACTGATTATCTTCAGGCATACTCTTATAACAATTCGGACTCGGCAGGATGTCGGCTTTTAAATGCACTTCTTTTCACTCTCCTGTAGAAAGCGTGCTCGGTAAAAAATGACTACTTAATTAGCATGCATTTTTCCCGTTGAATTACGATGGTCTTGGAAATTCAAATATATTTTATAGAAACCACAAACAAGAATATGCTTTCTTATAGTCAATCAATAGAGAATCACGTCTTCTTTATATTTTATACCTAAGGAAGGAGTATAATTAGGTTTTAAAAAGTTTTTAATTACGAGACTTTTTAAGACCGCGAAGTGTCCATTCACATAGCATCGTACCTGGCCGTTTACCACCGTTCCTCATGAAATGTACAACATGGTCCGCATCCATTGCAAAACTGCATGGACCCTGTATGGTATCTCTTTAATGCCATAGAAAAATATGTGATTTTCTTTACGCGGAACGCATGCACCTTGTAGAGTGAAATCACTAAGCGCTAATGTAACGAATGATCAGGCTCCAAATTATTCGGCAATTGGGAAACTTTCTTAAAACCTAATTATACTCCTTCCTTAAGTATAAAATATAAAGAAGACGTGTTTCTCTATTGATTGACTAAAAGAAAGCATATTTTTGTTTATGGTTCCTATAAAATATATTTGAATTTCCAAGACCACCGAAAATCAATGGGAAAATGCATGCTAATTAAGTAGTCATTTTTTGCCGAGCACGCTTTCTACAGGAGATTGAAAAGAAGTGCATTTAAAAGTCGACATCCTGCCGAGTCCGAAATGTTAAAAGAGTTTGCCTGAAGATTATCAGTATAACAACCGCGACAAAGTAATCCGTCCTTATCGAAAACGCATTTCAGAAATTCAGCCAACATTTCATGAGATAGGTCACTTACTGTAAGTCTACTCAGGTTCCATTCGAGGTCCGTGTCAGAATCGCCAATGAGGCTGTAGTCTTTCTGGGATTTGACTGTGAGGTATCCTTCTTTGGTCAAAACGATGCGATTAAGGTTGACTTTGGATGGGTTTTCATTATTAGTCTGACATATGATTTATGTATCATTGGCGGAGAAAAACCAATTATTTTACTGTGATATCGGATAGTTGACTTGCGTATATCAGAGGATGCTGTAGTCCACGAGAAAACTCACAGTTGGCATATTTTGTCAAGGTATAATCGGGGAGTGCACATGATAGGTACAGTCAGCTAGACAAGTTGGGATCCACATTATGATGTAATAAACCAGAACACAGGTGTTGAATTTATCAATGCGTAATTTGTGTCAAGCTCATTTGCAAACTGAAGGAAGACAACCTCAATATTTTCGTCACTATCATAGGCTTTCTGCCATAGTCAGAGGATTGGTAAGGCACAGCAGACCTCTGAGGACACTATGCTGTCTTGAACACAAGAACTTGCGTTGATCAAGAAAAGGGCACACACATAATCACGTGGATTTCTCGTTGTGACCCTACGTAGAACGTCCGCCCAACTAATTTATTATCAGCCAGCAACTTTGAGTTTCACCTTGGTTGAAGGGGTGATCAGGGCGTGGCGCCTGTCTTTTCAGACGAAGCCTTGCCTAATATTGCAGCGGAAGAGGTCACGTGAGTGCTCGGTCAAAATAGGATTTGTAAATATGAATAGGACCGAAGATAAGGAGCCCGGAGCAGACATTGACGCGGGTCATGTCGAGCTAGCTCACTCCAGTGCTGTAATGAAAACGTCTCTCGTTTGGGGAGGAAGAGCACACACGCCGCGAAAACAACGCAGAATGTCGGATGGAAATATTCATTTGGAAGAATAGAAGACTTTTCCATTGGCCGCGTTATAGGTGCTGTCACTTTTGCGTGTACGGCAATATTTTGGCTATTTTCGTGCCTACTATTGAAGCTGCAGTGCATTTTCGGCCCGGTACCAGACGCTGTTATGTGCCCATTTTCAATGCGGAACTGACTCATGACGTCGAATTTCAGACTGTGTTTTCTCTAAAGAAGTGAACTGATGTCTTAAGCTTGCGATGGGGGTTGCAATTTTCTTTAATGGGTTTTGGTCTATTTTCTTCAATTTAAAGCTAATTATTTTACTGATATCTCATGCTGACTCAATTTCAGGGATCATCATTTTCATTAAAGTTTCACTGTAAGCGCATTATTATTGTTAGTTGTACTAGCATCCATGCGCAGGCTAAAGGAAACGGACGTCGAATGGAAAGAATTTGACAACCGGATTCCCCATTTCTAAACGGGGATGGGGAGATAGTATCACGGAGAACTTCCATAATGAAGTGTGTAGAAAATCTATGTGGAAATGGGTCCAGTAACCTTCATCTAGTTGGCAAATTTTTTATTCACTTTGTGTTTCTGCATCACAGAACGTGAAGGGCCTGGCATCTGCTACGTCCTTACTGCCGCCACCTGTAAATTCCAACATCTAAGTCGCAGCCCGACAAAAGTTGTCATTGTTCAGCCTTCAAGGTCAAATTAATTTGGCAAGTATATGCGCAGTTCATTAATATGCTCACATAATTAAGGACTCCGAATAACTAACGTTGATGTATGAATATCATCCAATTACTTCAGTCCGCAATCGGTGTCCTCTAATTTCGTATAAGCTAGACCGATTGGTATGATAGTTTCCTCGAGAACTGATGCAACCACCCCAACACCGATCGCTTTATCTCTCATTTCAGAACATTCTAAAATAAATAACATCATCTTCCTTCTCTAAAATAGTCCCACTAGTTCCCGTTCCCATGATATCCACTACATGATGGTTCTCAGTCCCAACTTTAAAATAATGCGGGTTAATCTCTCATTTGGCAACCTTCCAATCCATGCTTCTCAATGCATCGTGATAGGTTCAAGCGCGTCAGACATATTATGGTGAGTAATGCGCTGACATGCAGTGTAGATGTCTTTCTTAGTGTCGACGTCGTCCCTCTCTTTCCTATTTAGCAGTCGACTGTCCGATCCTCGATGGAAATTGGGGATTTGATTGGAATCAGTGGATGTCAGAGCTAGATAATTGTGACACACACACAACCTATCCCCAACCTCATATACTGGGATATGCTAAAGGACATGCTTCGTACTTATGTGAGGTGTGCTTGTTCTGTATCGTTTTAGTCGCCAGTTCGGCGATGATATATCAAATCGCGCGTTTGCCGCAGAAGGGAAGCGTGGTGTCACGAAGACGGTATGTATTCTCGTGTTGTGGAAGAGGTCCATAGGTAGCCTTGGGATGCATGTGCGTAGGCAAGGCTTACTATGCTTGGGGGTCTGTAATGCGACGTTTTACCTAAGACATTCATTGAGACTCATATAGACTAGAAGGTAAATACGGTGGCCAAAAGATCGGTACAATGAGTAGGGATGTGGCGTGTGAGAGGGGTATGTATCGTCACTCCAGAAACTGGCCCGCCGATTTCAGCACGACATTTTTGCAAGTGACGGAGAGGTCAGTGCGTCACAAGAAATGTAGATTGCAATAGGAAC
>CACRXP010000072.1:939692-954206 GCA_902702965.1 Spirometra erinaceieuropaei
TCTAATTGCGGCCTCTATGGCACCCCCGTTCAGATGTGATCCCAGCCAACCGCTTCATTTTTCTGTGGAATCCGGGTCCATGTTGTGCCGACTAGGTGTGCGTGTGGCATGCGCAAACGGGCTGCTTAGCTTTGTCAACCACTGGATCCGATCCAGCCTCCGGTCTACTTGACATCGGGCTCAAGTGGGGGGAAAAGGGAGAGTACTGTAGATGCAACGTAATTCTACGATCATAAAAACTAGTTCACGCCCAAGTCGTCTTTGCGCTCACCCGGTATGGGGACACGGTCGAGATCGCCTAGAACGACGGTCGTAATTTTGTACCCTAAACGGTGGGAGACACACGAGGCCCAGGTAACTGAATGTAATCCACAACGACATTTTAAGGATTCAGGTGCTCCAGAGCAAATGACCTCTTCGTTTTTTCTTTTAGTCATCCGGTTGGTCTTCAACCGAGTGAAGCTCTTCCACGACTAGGCAGATGGTGTTTTTATCAACGAACAATCCAACAGTTCTTTGAAGTTATAAGAGGGTGGATCTGTAGAGATGTGTATTTCGTCGAGTCTTAGCGCAATGTATGCAATGCGTGTGAACGGTTGCGTCAGGGAGGTCACATCACATGTGGCTCGGCACAAATGAGATAGGCGTACTATTCATGCAGGTGTGTGAGCGACAATTGTGAATGAAAGAAAACGGAGCTACGCCCGAGAGTACTGGCAATGCACCTTTAGAAGACACTACGCTCTTGCACATAGCACCCGTTGAGCGCAGGTACGGTATACCCCTCCGCTCCATGGTGAAATATACGGGGTGGGACAGGGTGAAAGAAAACTGCGACGGCATGTACTGCCAGCTTGTTCGCTGTTGTGGTCGCCTTGAAACAGATGGTCCCGCCTCCAGATCACCTGGGACATTGAAAAGAGGTTTCTGATGATCGGCGATCGGCGTAATGACTAATGAGGTAAAGTGTAATGCATGATTCATCGGTTTGAAATGTGATTTTAAAAGATTTGCCTCCATCTCTCCGTACACTTCGCTCTACAACTTCAAGTGGTGCAGTGGATTGAGTGCGGGCGGGCTCGAAATATGAAAGAATGGCTTGTATCCGCTCCATTTCTACCAGATTTCCTTATACATACGGTCATAACAGATAACCAGTGTTCTCCACACGATATATGAGTGCAGACTTGCTCGTGCTTGCTGCTGGATAGCGTCTTATTTGGGTCGTAGTAGTACATCTTCTTGAAAGTTATTCGTCCATGAATAGTCGGGGGTAGGAGGTTGAATTCATTGTCAGTGATACTTGAAGCATTAGTGAGGGGAAGACCCCCCCACCCTAATGACTATCACAGCACGTCAGGATACTGAGTGCTCAAATCAAATCAATGCGTTGGGAGTAAATGATAGCAGCCATTGGAAATTCCGTTTAAAAAATAAAAGCCTTCATGAAGAGCAGCCAATTTGCAGACATTTCAGGTAATGTTGGCATACGGAATTTATGAGACGGATTGTAAAAAAGAAGTTTTAAAAAGCATATGGATTTCTTAAATGACAGCGGACAACGTAATGTCTGCATTTGCACAAAAAGCCCAGCAGTGTTAAAGTTTATCTAAACAAAATGGTTTATTGAAATCAAGACAGTAGCATGCTTGCAGGTATAATAGTGGCTTAGATGAAGTTTGGGGAATTCTGACTGTCCTTCAACAGTGAATATTCAGGCGCCCCTTAAGTACACACAAATCTGTGGAATGCACGACACACGTAGGTAAAGAATTCCACTATCGGGTGGCTCTTTGGGAGAAAGAGAAGGAAAATTGATTGGTGGGACACAGTTCCTTCTTAAGTTGACGTCGAAGATTCGTCTTCGGTGACATTTCGAAAGGATTTTTCAAGTCCACATTATGATAAAGTCCTCGTAGCGACTGAAACGTTCGTATAAGCTCACCTCTGTCCTGTCTATACTGGAGGCTCTAGAGGTTTGGGGCTGTCAGACACTGTTCTTACGTCAAATTCTTGCGTTCAGGAACAAGGTTTGCAACACGTCGTTGGCTCGGTGGGTAGAGGCGTGGACTTCTAAACCAACAGGTCGCGAGTTTGAGGCTCGGGTTTTCCACACTTCGGGTTTGGGTATGGCTGGCTGACGACGGCTAATAGGCCAGAAATGGTCATTCCAGTCTCCCTTGTCTTTGTCGGTAATAGCATTCTGCCTATATATCATGCGCCGCTGTGCGGCTGCTGGTTGAGCTCGAGAGAGAGTCCTTAAGGCACAACGGAACGAGTGAGTTCCGTATGAACGATCGGTGAGCGCCTCCTAACATTATATATATATATATATTCACTCAGGAATGGGCGCACGCCGATCCATTGGCTTCCCGAAGCAAACAAGCTTCGTATGGGAGATAGGGGTCACGAACAGGCAACTATATATATATATAGGCAGAATAGTATTACCGACAAAGACAAGGGAGACTGGAATGGCCATTTCTGGCTTATTAGCCATCGTCAGCCAGCCATACCCAAGCCCGAAGTGTGGAACACCCGAGCCTCGAACTCGCGACCTGTTGGTTTAGAAGTCCACGCTCTACCCACGTATGAACGATCTGTGAGCGCCCCTACCATTTTATATTCCCGATCGAAAACCGACAGGGCAACGGGCTCGTGGCCCGGTGGGTAGAGGCGTGGACTTCTAAACCAACAGGTCGCGAGTTTGAGGCTCGGGTGTTCCACACTTCGGGCTTGGGTATGGCTGGCTGATGACGGTTAATAAGCCAGAAATGGCCATTCCAGTCTCCCTTGTCTTTGTCGGTAATACTATTCTGCCTATATATAATGCACCGCTGTGCGGCTGCTGGTTGGGCTCGAGAGAGAGCCCTTGAGGCACAACGGAACGAGTGAGTTCCGTATGAACGATCGGTGAGCGCCCCCTACCATTATATATATATGTCTTTTCGAAGCCACGGTTGCCAAGCCTGTACCGCACATTACGGGTGTAGCCGCACAGATGCTCCACATAGTCTACCGAATATGTACACATCCAGTTTGACAAATGTCCTGCATATTGCCCTCATAATTGATGCTGTCAGCACTGCAACTTTGCAACTGCATTGCTACGCTGAAGTCGTATTTAACGAATACTTCGAGGTCTGCCTGCTCATTAACGGTTTTAAATGGTTGATTTTTCAAATTTTACTGTCGTGAGGGTACATTTCGTCCTTGCCTCACAGACATATGTGCATTGCCGCACATTTCTTGACGTTGAATTTCATGCACCAGAGCTCTCTCCGTGTTTGCAGCTTTTCTATATCCTGTTGCAATATCTGAGAGTATTTCTCATCTTTTATCCCTCCCCCCCACAGTTTAATGTCATCTTGAAAGAGCGCTTTATCGGACTCCAATTCCTGTATTAGGTCATTCGCATAGGTAATAAGTAGGAGCGACCCAAGCACTGATCCTTATGGGACTCTACTCTCTGCAGATGCCCTTTCTAAATAGTAGCCATCCGCAGTAACCTTTTGTCTACAATCAATTACGAAATCTCCAATCCAGTCCAGGATGTCTCCTCTAATCCCAAAGTCTGACATCTTTTGGATGAGGCGCTTTCGGGGAACGTAATCAGAGGCCTTGCTAAAGTCAAAGTAAATTACATCAATTGGATGCTTATCGTCCATTGCTTCTGACCAAGATTCGAACGAAGTAAGGATATTTATGAGGCAGGACCTCTTCTCGTAGAAACCCCGCTGAGATGAGCCGATCTGACAGCGGAATGTATCAAACGATACAAGTGATTTTTAATTATCATCTCCATTAGCTTGCACCAGATGCATGTCAGACTGACCGTTTGGTATTTGGTGGGATATATCCGCGATGCTCCCTTATGGACGGGTACAATATTTGCCTATTTCAGTGTATCGGAAGTTTGCCAGCTTTGAATGATTTTCGGAAGATGATACACAGTGGTTCGGCTAGTTTTTTTAGCTAGTTGGCGTTTGAATACACTTGGAACCTCATCTGGTCCGGGTGACTTTGCCGGATCCAATTTCTTTGATTTGACCTTAAATAACTACGGCGTAAATAATGCTGCGCTTATAAGTGAGCTGGCGAAAAAATGTGACAGAAATCTAGGTTGCATTGGGGGTTTCATGGCATAAACGCTTTGGGAAAATTGAGAGGGATGCTCGTCTTTTTGGAGGCCATCGCTCACGTTCTGGTTGTTTTTGTTTTTTAAGGTTGCGAGATGGTCACGATTCTTAGTGTTAATTCTTATGCAGTGCCTCTTCCAGAAGCATCACTTTGCAAGATGTACTATCTCACGGAGAAGTCTTCTGCATAAATTACGTTATCGTCTGAAGTCGTTAAGTGCTCCTGGACTCTCTGTTTGCAGAAGGACTTTCCACCACTCGCCTTTCCATCGAACCATTCTCATTACTGCGGTCGTCGACCATTTAGGTCTGCTTCTGGTAAATGTTTCTTCAGGGGACAGTGCAATTCAAGCAACCCTTTCCTATTTAATTCAGAGGTTTGCCCAAATTTACTGACACCTCGTAACGCTTCCGGCCACAGCGTGTGTTTTGTCACCGATTTCATTTCCTCAAAGGCACCTCGCCAGGCATTTCTTGACGATTATGAACGTCATTCAGAGAAATCTACAAGTGTTGATTCTCAAATTAGCGTCGTGTAATCAGAAGAACCCAAAGGTGTACCCACAACTATTTCATCAACATCCTTCTCACCTTCATTGAATATTAAATCTAGGCAACTAGATCTCTGGCTTTCGCGCATTCAAGTGATTGCTCAGACATGTTAAAAGAGGAACTCACTGAGTGCCATGTTCAGTGGCATTCGTTCAAAACCTTGCTTACGGCCCTTAACTGTCATATGGTTCCAGTTTACATCAGAACATTGGAATTGCCCAAAACTATCGCAATTTGCCTCTGATCGTCCTCACGTGGTCCAGTGATCGACGCTTGATCTTTTTCTACGGGTTGCTTTGGAGTCCTATATCCAACAAGGACAGCAACGGTTTCAGATTTAAGAAACAAAAGAAGACACTGCAACATCTCCTAATCATAATCATAATCATAAGGCAAATCCGTCATCTCTCTTTTGTTTAAGTTTAGCCTTATCATTTAATAGCTCTCTATTTATACTTCTCAGTCTTTGGCATCTTGGCTGAGCCACGTTTAAGTTGACGCAACAACATTAAAATGAATTTCAGTTCATGGAGTGTGTTTAAAAAGTTTTGTAATTTTTTTATGGGAAAACTTCCTTTTGTGCGGATTTTGTACTGACTTAATGGCCCCGTCGGCAAGGGTATGGTTTATGACCGGTGTTACTTACTCCGGGGAGCATTTGTGCTGAGCAAAAGAGCTGAACACCTAAGAACTTTGTGGTATCACAAGTTTCGATCCTCTATACTGTCATCATTTAAAAGGGGCACTGTTTTTTACCCCTCAATGGTTATAGTAAATGAATTGAATGCCCTTCTGTAAGCATTGCCAAAAAGGTATTATAGTGTCTTTTTTTACTCCGATGGCTACCTTATAGCATCTCGACCACCCTCACGCAACAACCACCGCGTGCTCTTTTTATTTCATTCTCTGGCATGTACAAATAAATATCGCTAGTTATTTTCTTTTAGCACAATTGTCCCCCGCAGTAAGTAATACCGGCCACAAACCATACTCTTGCGCCTGTTTCATGTGACTTTCGTCAGACTGACGGCGTCCTCCACAGAATGGGTTTTTGTTGTTGAACAATCCCACCGCTCATTACCATCACTCCCTTCTTGCCCTTTCATGGTCTTCAATTTGGTCTTAAGTGCCCTTCATCTCGTCCTTTCTTGTACAGAGTAGTCCGGTTAAAAAGGCTTCTATGAACGGGGATTCTATTCGAGTAGAATATCCCTTTAAATCTTGCTTTTCAGAACTACCTCCAAACGCCTTGATTTCTTTCTTTGACAGTTCGCACTAACTTTACTGTCCCGTCGGAAAGAATTCAAAGTCTCAATTTCTTCATCCTCATTTATTATTTCTAGAGAAACTCTTTCAAGGTCATGATGTCATAATTTGTTTGTAGGATTACTGTTGGTCGCTTCACGAAGCCCATGGCGGATTATCTACTACGATCAATTTTTCAGTGTTTCCGTTCAAGGAGCCCTGTTAACTAACTAATTTTGCCGATGCTAGCGTTTCCCCAAACCAAGCTTCAACGCCATTTAACCATTAGCAGACCAGCTCGTGTGCGGCACGCGTTGTCTTGGTTTGTCAGCCGTTGAGTCTGAGGCTACCTCCGATCGTCGTAACATAGTCTTGCCGTCGCAGGAAGCTGGGCGGGGGAGGAGAGTGTGCGATAGATGCTGCGAAAGTTTATCCCACTGTAAACTAATTCACGTGCAAGCAGCCGGTGTTGCGTCTACTCCGTGGGGGCACACGATGGACACTGGTGAATGAAGGGTCGCCATCTGCTCCAGGCCTTTCGAAGATTGCAAAAAGCGTAGAAACTGTCCATACGTTAGTTTTGACCAAAGACCTTGGTCGACATTAAACGGGCTTCCGCTTTCTTCAAAACCATAGGCCTGCCATGACAACAGGAAATTATCGATTTAGGCTCGTCGCTATAGCGACCCAACCAAGACCAAGGTTGCGGGGTGCTTTCAGTGCATCTTTCATTATCATTTGGTTGACGAGATAATCGCACCTCATTTTCTGTTCGTCAGTGCCAATTTCGATCCACCATACATTGTACTTCGCCAATGTCTTTATGCTTGCCACTCCTGTTTAATCATTATTTACAGTTAACCAAGGGGCATACTTCACATAACACAAATTCTTGGATGACGTTTACTGTAAATGCATGTAAAAAGCAGGGTTTTCTTTTAAATCATGCTGCACTTATGTTGTTTCATTCACGCAGGCTCTATGAGCTCTTGAACACTCAGTCTATTCATTTGACACGAATTGCGCGCCTTCCCGTCATTTGCGCTTCTTTAAAATTGTTATTTCTAAACAAAGAAGTGATAATTCGAATGTCTTATTTTCGTTTTCATCTAACTAAATGTCGATTATTACAATTTTAGTGGTTTGGTGGATGATCTCGGACTGGTTCCTGGTCGCTTAGAAGTTTTTCGCGAATTTAAGCTTATTTAGTGAATTGTGTCACCTACTATAGATCGTGGATTACCTGCTTACGACGCTATGTGGCTAACGACGGCGCAGCTGCTGCCTTATGCGCGGGCATTCTGCAAGTCGGCTTTGTTTTTGACTCAAAATCTGACGGAGGAGGTGTTGATCGCCTAAATTGCAACGCGCATTTCACCTGGATCTCGATGTGCTTATTGGTTGGTGCGCTAAGCGTTCTTCCGTGTTTTCCCGGGGTTTTAGGACATGCGAACCGCCTCGAAGACTTGAGGCCTTCAGGCCACCTTGCCGAACATGGCGTGGACAAATGAAGAATTCTCCTACTTAACCGCCGGATGATCGTTAGGACCTTAGCTATGTTTCTTATATTGAAGTTGTCTTCGCTGGGGTTTGTGTTCACTTGCCAGGGACTTTTCAGATGTGACCTCGGTGGAACTGTAAACACTACCCACCAGTACCTACGAAGTATTTTTTGAAAAATTTGGAACAACATACAAGCCGTTCAAAAAAGAAACGTCTCAAGCGCCAAGTTAAAGACCCAACAACCCTTATGTGAACGAGGGCCATAAATAATAATCTAGGACGAATACGGGCGAAGACGAGTGGAGTGATCATTCTAGTCGTCATCGTCATCGTCCGTACACTTTCTGATTCAGTGACTGTCTGTTGTTTTACGCCTGCCTACATGGAGCTCCAAACCAAAATGATTGGAGCATGTCCTTACCAGTAGCTCGTTAAAACGACACCTCCATAGGAAAGTAATCAAATCAACCCACCTTAGGAAAAACCAAAAATGAGGAACATTTGTGAACTACAGGAGACTAAATTGACAAGAATTGCAATCAGCTTTGTGAACACTAATTTCCTACGAGTACATATTCCGATATCAGTCGATATGGGGAACACCCGTTAGCTTAATTTCACGCTCAATGATACAGTAAATCCGGGTGCGAACCATGTGCGTAAAAGAAACTGGGTGGCAGCTTAAAAGCCAGAGTTGCCCTAGAGCAAAACAGTGTCAGTAGCACTCTCGCCTAAGAAACCTGCAGGTGAGGCATCACGGAGCGCATGGGGATGTATACAAACAGTGGGGTCTATAAAGAAGAACGAAAAACAAACCCTGATTGATCGCCCGTCGGTGAGTTTTGCTGCTGTTGGAAGAATAAAATGAGATATCTAAAGGATACGTCACAGACTGCCTAAGGATATTGTTTCATACATATTTCGCAAGTTGTTATGCGCATTTCATCAGTTGAGCTTAACGCGGAGTACAATCGCAAGAGCAAAGTTACCGCAAGGCGGGATTTTGTGGGGATGGTCGCCTTCTATCAGTTAAACGCAGCCATAAGTAGCAGTGAAAATGCGATTCTCAGGTGGCACATCAAAAGAAGACTAAGAAGCATCCACCGGGAGAGGTTTATCCGAGGTCTGGCGTTTCGAGTAGTGATTGCACCCGCCCACCTTCGAAGACCTGAGAGCTTTGCACATAGCTATCATTTTATGGCGCATTTTCCGGATGCCCTTGAGTACTCATTGGGAGGAGTCGAGTGTCACGAAGAAGGCGGCTTAAAAGGTGTAATCGGCCGAAATAATGACGGGGCAATCCGTATATGAAAGTAGTCTTCAAGGCCATGGCTGGATTTTCTCAGGCCACTCGGAGTAGAAGTTGCTCACAAGCCTGACTTAAGAATCCGCCAGCAAGTGATGCGCCCAAAAGACCCTATACCTTAAACGGGATATGTCCTCCGCCTGTCTACCGACTGTAGTGCAGCTGCGGGATGTGCAACTACGTTGAAGAAACCGGCCGACGGCTGCGGACGCGAGTGCACGAGCACAAGTTGGTGGTGCAAAGGCCGGACTCAAAGTCGGAGGTGGCAACCCATGCCTCGCAAATGGGACACATCTTCAATTTTGACGTCGTGGATATTGTGGGCCAAGGTGAGGATAATTCGGCATGGCAAGCCTGGATGTCCACCGACTGCTCTGTCAACAGTCACATACATTTGCCTCCCCCTTATCTGGTTTTATGAACCTTCTTGACGGGTGACGGTGACGACGTGCACCAGTAGGGGCCACCAGTTACCACCGCGGTCAACAAAAGCGGTAGCAACACAGGGCATGGTTAAACGGGTGTCAGACTTAGTTCCAAAATCGGCATTGGCGACCCATACATCAAGAAAAACGCGTCAGATAATGAGAGGTGTACGCAAGACTCTCAGGTCACTGGGGATGCGTAGGCAAAATTACCACTCGAAACGTTAGACCGTAAATAAACCTCTCCTGGTGGTCTCCTCCTCTTGTTTTGATAAACGTTAATTTGCCGACATATGACCGGGAATGGGGCAGGACAGGGAAATAGAAGCTCCCTCTCGTATTACAAGCGGTCTTACGCTAAATTCCAGATCATGGTTAGGGTTCCGGTTAGAGTTAACTTAGGGTTGGGGAAGAAGTTAGGATTGTGGTTAAAGTTACGGTCAGTGTTAAGTTTAAGGTTAAAGTTAAGGTTTGGGTTAATGTTAGGATGAGAATACGAGAATAGGTACCCTTCCTAGCGCGGGTAATTGCCTTCGACCAGTTAAGCACAGCTACAAACATAAGTCCGCTGAAACATGTCCGAAAGTGGTATTCTATAAAATCGGTACATTGTTTGCAGGAGCAGGTAGTCACTGAATCTGACAGCACTCCTAAATTATTTCTGGTGACCTTGTCCACTTTAGATGCCCCAAACTCATCATCAGAGGAGACGCTTTCAATATCTGATCAGAATTGTCCGACAAGAACAGCGACAGACGCTGAAGTCTACAAGCACAGTGTCTCCCGACTGATGAACTAACTCACAGCACTCTTCCGGGCAATGTGGAGCCAAGGAGAAGTTCCTCGGGGTCTCAATAACGTGACAACCGTCCACCTCTGCAAACAAGGGTGAAGCGGCATCTCTGTCGGAAAGACTTTCGCTTGCATCCTCCACAACCGTCCCGACAACCATTTAGGGTAAAAACTTCCGCTCGAAACCCAGTTTGGCTTCCGACGACACTGCGGAACCGTAGACATGGTCTTCTCCGCTTGAAAACCTCGACAGAAGAGCCAGGAGATGCAGACCCACACCTAAACAAATTTCAAGGATCTAGCGAAAGCCTTCAACACGGTGAATCGCGATGGACCGTGGGAAATCACGCAGAATTTCGGCTGTCCTGAGTGATTCACGCACATGCCACACTAGCTCCACGACAGAAAGATGGCACGCGTCACGGACAATAGGATCTTCACAGAAGCATTCGCGGTGACCAACGGAATGGGAGATGATTGTGTACTCGCCCCAACGCTCTTCTGCTTCATGCTCTCTGCTATGCTGATGGACGCCTAAAGTATTGAGCGCTCCGGGATCGACACCGCCCACATGATCGATGGCCACATTCTCAATAGCCGGCGCATGCAGACGTCTATCTACGACTGCTTTCCACGATTTGTTCTTCGAGGACGACTGCTCACTCAACATCGGAACAGAAGCAGACATTCAAGGGGGCGTGGATTTTCTCACCTCCGGTTGCGCCAACTTCAGCACAGCACATCGACATGGAAAAAACGATGATCATGGATCAACCACGACCCAGCGCTGCATATAGGCTCTTAACATCCACGTCAACGACACCCAGCTGAAAACTGTGGACATCTTCACCTACTTAGATAGCACACTGTCACGAAAATCGACGACGGAGTGGACCACCGGATCTGCAGATCCTGCTAAGCCTCAATTTGGTTGCAGAACTCCGTATGGAATCGCCAACGTCTCCAAATGAACATCAAAAATGCGAAAAAGCTGTCATTCTTATGACGCTGCTGTGTGGTGCAAAGACCAGGATGGTTTACAAGAAAAAAATGAAGAAACTCAATCACTTCTACCTCAGTTGTCTCTGATGGACGAAGTCTCCGACACAGAAGTCCTGGGATAAATCAGAATCCTCAGCATCCAAGCCATGCTAAGGCAACTGCGACTACATTGAGGCGGTAACCTGATGTGGAGTGACGATGAGCGACTACCCAATGTACTCTTCTATGGGGATATCGCTGCAGATGCACGCTGACAATGAGGTCCAACCCACTACTAAGAGGACACCTTGAAGAATTACTTGAAAGGATTACAACTCAACCTGAAGACCTGGGAAGATCTCGCACAGGGCCGATCGACTTGAAAGAAGTGGTGTGTAGACTGGAGCAGCAATCAATGAAGACAAGTTTGTCGCCAGTGCCAAAGCAAAAAGAGAATCTCGCGAGTATTAGGTGCCACCGACGCGCAATGTCAACATCCTACATCTCTCAGTTTGTCAGCGCTCTCAACGAATATTCCGCACGCGAACTGATAGCGTCGGATATCTCGGAACCCAGTGCAACAACAGCCCAGCAACCTAGACTGCTGCCTCGTCAATCGCCCCACTGTCAGTTCTGCGTCAACCTCCACGACGACGACCTCCCTCACCACTGGCGATCACAATCCCGATGTCCCGTAGCCGTTGATCATCGCCATCTCCATCATTCCTGCCATAGCGTGCGCGGCGACGATGATCACGGCTCCCACCAGCGCCACTGGTGAGAACACTAGCGGCGTCCGGTCAACCATCGCCCCCCTCCACCACTAGCGATACGGACTCGGTCCCAACCTGTTCTTATTGCGATCACATATTTACCCCGCGCATGCTCCTGGTTGGTCACTTGATAATCCATCGCACTGCGAGCGGCGTACCGGCGTCAAAGCGACGGGAGATGAACAAGGATGTAATGACTGGCAGGGCTAAATAAAGGGTCTGCACATATCACACACGGCCTGGTTTCTAACTCTTCACGTACTTGAATTCATTCAGAAGGCGCCCTGTTTCGCGTAAGTGAGACTGCCGTATAAACCACATTCCGAAGGGTACTTGCAACCTGACCCTCAGTTCTCAGAAGAGTCGGGTTACCCCTTCAGTTAGGCAACTTCCCAGCAACGAAAGTCTGTCCATCGCGGTAGATTTCAAGAACAGCCGATTGATTATAATGAGCGATGGATTACAGAGCTCCAGAGACTTCAACCTCATTCGCTTTCCCCTCTTCCATACGCCAATGGCTTGTTCGAGTCAAGCCGACTGGAAATTCAACTTGACCCAGTGGCCGATATGGCATGACGTCTCTGTTTAACAGGCCGGGGTGTTTTAGATGGGAGAGGCGCCATAAAGACCATGATAAGCAGAAGACACTGCGGTCTGACCCTCATCTCGGAAGGCGATCAAGTTACGTCGTCGGCTGGCTGCCTTCGATACCATGACTTTAGGCTCGTTCTTATAGAATCAAGAGTTGGGGGGGGGGGTTTCTTTTAATTCCAAGGGAATTTGCCAGGCCTTCTTCTGGATTGTTAGTGTTGTATCGCCATTATGCACCAGGCTAGATTTCCTATATCCGATTGTTCATGGACAGATAACCGGTAAGTAGAGTCTCATTAGGAGGCTCTATGATGTCCCTACGCTTACGCAAATACGCAATAACGATGCACCAGTGTACACTCGTCTCTCCCATGGGGAAAACTAGTTATCTGCCATGATGCATAGGTGCAAAGGACGAATTGTGAAAATCACGAGGTCTTAGGAGTAAGTTGTCTGTATTTCTATCAAGTTCGCGCTGTATTTGCTGTACTGCGTGAAGCTGCAGATCGAGTTGTGCAGACGGTGGGGTGAGGCTCCGAACACTGCCTCTATTCCGGAAGAACTGCGCAGTAACTTTTACCACGACAATCGTCATGCCAGCCAGCGACCACCTGAGGCCTCTTTCCGACTTCCGAGTCGGGGACTGGGCCATCTTTTTTGAGCCAGTCACAACAATGGACAGACTGGTAGTAAATTTCAAGGTTGAGTAAGAGTCTTTCTAGGCTTTTTTCAACCTCCACACCACTCCATTTGTAGGGTGGGAGGATGTGCGTGCGCCACAAAAAGCCGCACCCTCTCAACAGGTGTCCCGGACTTATGTGTATTCCTCTCCTCGTTATGTCCTCACAGGCGCCCGTTCGATATTCATGGATCTAGCTTCGTTCTCACACCCTCCTGATTGTCGCTTGAACGCCTGTATATGAACGTCTGATTAATGCGTTCATCATATGTGCGCCGGGCCGCACGTTATCTGACTCCCCTTGTCCGACGACATTTCGACCGTTGATTCCGACGGGGTCCACACCAAAGTGCAACAGGCACGGTGACTTTCACGTGAGTTAGTTTATAGTGGCAGTAGACTTGCGCAGCATCTACCGCACTCTCTCCTCCCCACTCCTCACCTGGATCCGGCGTCAATACAAAGTCAAAAAGACCGGAGGCGAGGGAGGGCGCAGGTGGCTGGCACGGCCGGACCCGCATCTAGGCGTGCCAACACACCCCCTGGTCCACAGCATACAAATGGCTAGGATTTTTCACCAACAAAAACAACGCCCCAACAAGAGTCAGAAGGACGAGGATGACTAGGCAGCCATGCCCACAACCTGTATACCCAGCGGGAGCACAAACGCATCCACCGGCAGGCAACCAGGTGTCAGGGAACTGCCAGCGCATACCAGGCTGCGAGGACCATGGTTTGATGATACTGGCATAGCACTCGCTTTCAGACCTTTTGACAAATCCCCTGACCCAGACATTCGCGCTCATCCCCTGCATTGCAATTAGATCCGACAAATAACGCATTTCTGCGGTTTGTGCTTTCTTTAAAGTGGGTGTAGAATTAACCTTTGCGAAATTCGCGATACGCCTTGTCGTTGGAAGAATCTACTTGGTGGAAGAGGGAGCTGAAAAAGGAACTTCTTCTTGGTAGCAGTCAACACTGCCCCTTATCTCGACGTGTTGCATTTGAATTCACTGGCGGTTAACTTCTTGAAACCTTTTTGTGCTTGAATTTTCCTTGCTTATTCGCTTTTCGCGATTTAAATGGTTTATCGGTGACTTTCCACTAAGTGACTTACAGTAGATGGGCTAACTCGTGAAATGTCAACCGAAATTCCGAAATGTGTTTTCGTTTCGAAAAGATTAATTAAGCGAGGTTTAAAAAACTAATCATTATGCAACATAATTCTAGTATAATTCAGTCACCTCGAGATGCCGGCTTTCGAACAAACTTTTTTCCGGCTGCATGCAAAAACTATACTCTATTAAAAATGACTACTTAAGCAGCATACATTTTTTTCATTGATTTTCGATGCCTTAAAAATTCACTTATATTTCATGGAAAACAGGCATAAAAATATTCATTCTCTCGCTCAGTCGGTAGAAAATGGCGTCTTCTTTAAACTTTTTACTCGAAGGAAAGGTATAAGTCGGTTGTAAAAAAGTTTCTAATGATGAGATTTTTTAATAACGTGAAATGCCCGTTTACA
>CACRXP010000072.1:963240-994737 GCA_902702965.1 Spirometra erinaceieuropaei
AAAGGTCGATTATCGCTGCTTCAATCATTTCTTACAGCTTTATGTCTTTGTAGTATGTTTAACCCATCTTTTATATTCCATGGTTTGATCTCACCTAACCACAAAAAGGATGCAAAAAAGAAACTCCCACCATTATCGTTTGCTATTTTGAACATGGCTGAAGGTGTGTTGAAGGCAGAAAAAGGGACGAGCAGGTATCCGACTGCGGACCATCTAAAGGATGCATTGTGTAACTGGCTTTTGAGAAACTTTTCAGCAGCAATGATTCCATAGTTTTAAGAGGCCCAACCATTTTTCTCTTTAACACAATACTTCATGAAATGAAGATCAGATCAGTCGTTAAAATTCTGCGAAATTCCCATGTCAGCTGACCTAAATATGCATTCGGTACTACATCGTAAGATCAATACAATTACACGGACAATGAATTTGTGCACCATAGGGATTTAATGTGTTTTGACAGATTTCAAATAATTCCCGTGAAAAACTCGGTGCCTCCGGTGAGACTCGAACCCATGATAGCAAGGGGAGGCCTTAGTACGGCCAACCCTCTAACCCTCTGAGCTACGAGGGCCCACCGGGCGACACGAGTTTAATCACATTTTGGTCAAGGTTATCCGCCTAACCTACTGCAACGTCTGGAATCAACCTAATCTGATACAGTAAGCTGACTGCCCAAGCAGGATTTCCTAATTCATGCATCTCGAATCCACCAGATGACTACTGGGCTCATATAATTCAGAGGTGTTTTGGCAGATTCGAGATGTATTACTTAGGAAATCCTGCTTGGTCAGTCAGCTTACTGTATCAGATTTGGTGGATTCCAGACGTTGCAGTAGGTTGGACGGGTAGACTTGACCCGAATGTGACTAAACTCGCGTCGTGCGGTGGGGCCTCGTAGCTCAGATGGTTAAATAGTTGGCCGTACTAAAGCCTCCCCTTGCTATCGTGGGTTCGAGTCCCACCAAGGCACCGAGTTTTTCACTATTTGGTCAAAGGGAATTATACAGTGCGTGACCTATCTCATGAAATGTTGGCTGAAATTCTGAAATGCGTTTTCGATTAGGAAGGATAACTTGGTCACCGTTGTGACACTGATCATCTTAAGGCATACTCTTATAACATTTTGGACTCGGCAGGATATCGGCTTTTAAATGCACTTCTTTTCCATCTTCTTTAGAAAGCGTGCTCGGTAAAAAAATGACTACTTAAGTAGCATGCATTTTTCCCATTGATTTTCGGTGGTCTTGGATATTCAAATATATTTTATAGAAACCACAAACAAAAATATGCTTTCTTTTAGTCAATCAATAGAGAATCACGTCTTCTTGATATTTTATACGCAAGTAAGTCGTATAATTAGGTTTTAAAAAAGTTTTCTAATTGCCGAAAAATTTGGAGCCTGATCATTCTTTACATTAGCGCTTAGTGATTACACTCTACAAGGTGCATGCGTTCCGCGTAAAGAAAATCTTATATTTTTCTATGTCATTAAAGAGATATTATGCAGGGTCGATAAAATTTTGCAATGGATGCGGACCATGTTGTACATTTCATGAGGAGCAGTGGTAAACGGCCAGGTACGATGCTATGTGAATAGACATATCCGGTCTTAAAAAGTCTCATAATTAGAAACTTTTTAATACCTAATTATACTCCTTTCTTAAGTATAAAGTATAAAGAAGACGTGATTCTCTATTGATTGACCAGAAGAAAGCATATTTTCGTTTGTTGTTTCTATAAAATATATTTGAATATCCAAGACCACCGAAAATCAATGGGAAGAATGCATGCTATTTAAGCAGTCATTTTTTACCGAGCACGCTTTCTACAGGAGATTGAAAAGAAGTGCATTTAAAAGCCGACATCCTGCCAAGTCCAAAATGCTATAAAAGTACGCCTTTAGATAAACAGTATTACAACCGCGATCATGTAATCCTTCCTAATCGAAAACGCATTTCAGAATTTCAGCCAACATTTCATGAGATAGGTCACGCACTGTATGTGTCTCGGGGGCCGGGATAAGTCGCATTCGTTCCCACATCGTTTTCTTGACGGAGTCCGCGCGTTGAGGGGTGGGTGGGAGGGGAGGGGAATTAGGGTTAGCTTACGAGCTCTGTTTGTATGTCAAACACGCGGAGTGCGTGTGTCTGTGCTCAGGGCGTTGGGGCGGCGTACGATCACTACCTGGAGTCGGCCAAGGAAGACAGACTGCCAGTATCAACCCTTTCTGACAACAGAGCGTTGTGTTCGCTAACCGAATAGCTGTTGCTAGCACCCGTTTGCATAGGGCCTTTAGTTTGCTGGCGCAGGGTGAATAACTTGAAAGGCTTCTTTGGCGCCGACTTGGTGGTTCAGATCGATTTCGACTTCAACCAGGGTGATATTTTTTAGAAGGAAAAGAAGTGCTCTGTACGTGGATTGCACAGGCATCGGATATGGTTACTTTACAAACCTTTGATCCGTAATGTTACCTGGCAAACAGAATGAACCCTTCCCAAAGGGGACTAAGGATTGAAGTGAAAGGAGACGGCCTACAAAGCTGTACTATTCTCTTCACAATGGCCGGACCCGTGTGAGGCTCCAAATCGTTTTCAGTACTCGCAGTTGCACTGTAAATGAAAGCAGCGAGTTCTTGGGACCTGTGGTTTCAGAACCCCACCAGCAACTGCAGAGGGTGTGTCAAAACTTTTACAGAAGCGCCCAGGTTCCTCATGTTAAAGAAATTTAGTTGTTTTTTCAAGAGAACATCTGACCACACTTATCATTTTTGATACTTCAGGAAGTTGCATATTTGGGAAGGAGCTCTTCAATGCCTTCATCTCGTTTACCGGTGTAATGAGCATTTACTCTGGAATCCCCAAATTCATTGCAGGATAAAATTTACTGGTAAAAAGACTGCTATATATAACGTTACCGGAGGATTTAGCAGTAGCAGAACTCTGGTTTAAGGGGAATAGGCTGGGCGAGTATGACCGTCTGCTAGTGGAAGTGGACTACACTGAAGTGACATCGCAGTTGTTCAAGAATTTTATAGAACACGCGTAATATGAACACCCTACGTAATATAGGTGGCCTTGCGCCAAATTCCAGGAAGGAAACTTGTTCACGCGTCCTAACTCTAACTCTAACATGGACGCCAACCGTGACCCTAACCTTAAGTTGAATCCTAACGCAAGTCCCTCCCTTGTCTTCAAACCTAACCTTAGCCCTAATTCCAATCCTAATCTCCCTGCAGTTTGGCAAAAGGCCACCTGTTTACGGAGATTCCTATTCCGTTAAACATGAGGCGTAATTTACTTCGTTGTTGATCTGCTCCAGGTTCACAGTTAATTTCTGAGGAAATTAAAAAACAGCAATTTCTAAACTGGGGTATCTACCAGAAAACAGACGCAGGAATGCTGGGGAACTCACTGATGAGCAGAATCCCTCGCAGCTGTGCCATGTAGCGGCAGAATTTCGGTGAAACACGCGTGTATGGGTTTTAAGCTATTACCTGTGCTGCTAGTATGGAGTTTTGTAACTCTAAGCGTACTTTGTAAACTTGACGGAATACCACCAAAGCCCCCGACGCTGACGGCAGAAAAGAAGACGCTTCTCCGTTTCATGAGGACACGCCGAGTGAACTTCTAAGAAGGCGCCTAACTCAAGCAGCTAACGCCCGTCTACACTTCTCCACTAGTCTCATCCTTTACGGAGAGAACAAGGACAAACTGCCGGCCTGGACCACCTCTGGGTTTATTTTCTCCTTCACCTGCTCCTATGAGGCCGAATATATTGGCCGCACGATCCGGCGTTTGTCAAAAGAAAAAGAGAACATCTTCCAGCATGCTTAAGAAAGGGTCAGATAAAGAATACTAACAGCCTATTCTCGCGTACATGATAAACACAGGTCACCGTTTAGATGCCGGACAGGCCTTCCGAGTGATTTAAAAGGTTATGCCAAGCTATCCAAAATCACTTGGGTAGCGTTTTTTGGCAACGGCAGAGGCAGCTGCAATCGGAATACACAGACCAATCCTATGCGCGAAGAAGAACTTCGTGCAGGCCCCACTGCTACCATGGCCCAAAGACGCCAAGCCAACCACCCTCATACAATTACCCGCCCCAGTTCCCATAATATCGCTACCCCTGACATTGACGGTTATTTCGTTTTTCACTTCACCCATCCCCCCCCCCCCAAAATCCTAGCTAGAGAATAACTTCTACTTGCCCCTTTTCTTATTAATCATTTCATTACAGGCCTGAAGAGAGTTTCTCGAAAGCAAACATATGCTCGCCAAACTGTCTTTTAGATTCCTATCCTCGTGCCCTACCGAGAGTGTTTTGGAACACTCATGTATCTATTGAAGGCCAGCAATCGGAAATCGGAACTTGCTATCTGAATAACTTAGTATTTGTCTTTTGTGCCATAACTTTCATAAGAAATCGGAGCAGTCTAGTCCGGCATAGACGAAAGCTATTTCGATAATGTCAATTAAATTGAATTCCGAATGTTGCCTGGGGAAATTTCTGGACTCTAACTGCTGTTCCAGCCCCACGAAATCAGCAAAAGGCTCGGCGGCCGCACTGGAAAACGGTCAATAAGGCATTGTCTCATATGTTCCATGGGTCGATTTTCCGGATGTCCTTCGGCGAACACGCCTTCAAGAGACAAAAAACAGTCGTTTCGGTTAATAAGACGGACAACTTCTCGTGCAGCTTCCAGGCATTTTTTTCAAATTCTCCACAATGGTGCTTATACATGAATTCCAAATGTCCGAGGTCGTCCGCTGGTGCAAGTTTTACTTCAATAAATTATTCGGAGTCTGCAGAACCTCAGGCCAGTGGGTGGATTGCTTCTGAACCTTACATAGCATCTACCACGTACCATCGACTGGAAATAGAGTCAGGACTAACGGTATAACAAATGAATTCTGTCAACACTTGGCCGGTCTGCATAGGCGGGAAATCGGCAACCTCCGTTTTCTTTCGGTTTCTCGAGATCAACGCCTCAGTCAGAATATCTCGTAAGGTAGGCTTTGCAAACAGACCACATTATTGCCTCTTCTGCAAAATACGGTGCTTTTTGTAGTCAGAGACAGGTGCCAGAGTTTATGTTACGAATCGCTTGCTTATCTGAGGGTTCTAGCTTTCAGAACGAAACCGCCCCTGAGGCCAAAGTAGGCCACGCTTACGAGTCCTCGATAAAGTAACACTGATTAACTTCCACAGCTCCCATCTAGTGATTGAGTAGTGCACAATCATAAATGATTTTCGGTTTTTGTGCGAATTTAACTGCATGTCCTAGGACGAACACACAGAAGATGTACTTATTGCGCCCATTTTATAGGAGGATGTCTTCCAATTTTGGGTTTTACAACTTTCCTAATAACTGCATATTTGGATTGAAAACCTGTTTTTTTCACATCCCCATAAGATTTCCACTTTATCTGTTATGGATCTTCCTCCATATCCATCCGTAGGGACCCTCTGGTATTTATGAAAAGCCGCAATGCCGGCGTACCATGTGGCGTAACTTTAAGACACCATCAATAAGCCCGAGGATAGGAGGCAACACGATTGATCATGCGATCGTCGCAAAAATACATATGATGGGGAACACTTTAAAGACTGATGTAATCTCTTTCGTCGAGTAAGAAATCACAAGGAAACATTGTTGCTTGCAGGACGAAGGCAGGGAATGGCATTTTCACACCTCACCAATGCATGTGGCTGAACTAATGGCTGTGCCAGGAACCAATAGAAAATAACTAAATCGGTAGTACTTTGCGGATGAAGAAGAAGAGGAAGACTGATCGAGCGCCGGAACTACTCATTCGTTTTTCATAATTTTTTAACTCACGTAGGTGTTCATCATCGGAGCTGACAACAACGGCAGAACCAGTGTAGGTTACTGAGGTCATTGGCCAATCAGCGACCGGTGATGCATGTCTGGAGGCGATTGCGCAGGACCCAGTACGCGGGCCTCAGGTTAATATGTCGGCTAACCAGGTCCTTATCAGGGGTCGGGCTTCAATTAACTCCCTGCACCTCCTGCTTCCCGTATGAGCACTCGCCTCCCCGGTATAACCTACGCGGACGATCGTAATGAGGATCAGTTAAGAGCTAATACGTCACCTTATATGAGCGTATGTTAGCTCAGGTTCCACGCTAATCTGCCTTACAACTTCAAATAAGCCATCTTCTCTACTTGCAGGTATGCTACGAAATCTCAGACACTTTCTGCACACATTACAGTTATTACCTATTGTGGGTTATCTATAGATAGGCCTGTTCAAAGTGCGAGCAGAGCGTCGTCGTCAGTGAGAAATCAAATTAGTAATTTTGGGGTTAAGTTTGTGGGGGGAGCAGTTTAGATTTCCGACAAACTTATGACAGTGCTGAAATGTCTGTGTAGAATTTACGACGTTGTAGTAAAGCCTTTCGGATGAAGAAGGGCGGAGTACTGGGTGCGATATTTGATTTGATTCGGGGCGGGATAGGCTACAGACCTATGGTGATGAGACGACCAGCTGGCTTTTCAAATTCGATCGACTTTTCTTACTTCACCAACGGGAAGCCTACTGTTTTAAGTTCGCATGGCGACAGATAAGAGAAAGAGTGGAAAAAATGACGTGAACAGTTGCTGAAAGGCCTAAAGTCTCATACGAAGAAGGAGTGCAAACTAACATAGACGAGGGCGTGGTCGCAGTGCTTGATGCACGCTCCACAAAACCTGCCTCTTAAATCTAGACACGTAAGAGTTCATTTGAGAAGTGTTTGGTTTAACGTAACTTAGGAT
Source organism: Spirometra erinaceieuropaei (assembly GCA_902702965.1). Classification (NCBI taxonomy): domain Eukaryota; kingdom Metazoa; phylum Platyhelminthes; class Cestoda; order Diphyllobothriidea; family Diphyllobothriidae; genus Spirometra; species Spirometra erinaceieuropaei. Next base: position 970,025 of record CACRXP010000072.1, read on the forward strand.
TCTGACGAAGCCATATTAGGAGGGAGGCATTATGGCCCGGCGTTCATTCCTGACCAGTCCCGAGTTATTGTGGCAGTTGACGACATCCAAGGTCAGTCGAATTCGTACGTCGTGACGGTGTTAATGAATGTTTATTTATTTACAATAACAGACTATGCTTTGGATTGATCCTTTTTCGCTCTTTCATTTCCTAAGCACCATTTGCCTGCTCGAGACAAACCGACTGTGATTCGGCGCAGTAGCTGACGCGGTCTAAAAGGCTTTATCTACGCGTGCTTCACGCGCGATATGCACTCATCCCGCGTGACCAGACGTCGGAGCACACAGCTGAGACGTGAACACGTACATATTTGACGTTCCGCAAGTTACAATTCACGAGTTTAATATGAGGGATGCGTGTGGATTTGCTGTCCGTTGGCGTGTATATGCGTGTGTCTGAATGGAATTATGCCTGGCCTATGTACTCGTATGTTGTGTCATATGTCCCACGAAAAGGCCGCACGAAAGATGCGCTGGACCAACATGGAGGCCTTGACAGGGGTTACTGGGAATGCACACTCATTAAAATGCCAACGTTGGGGCTATGGTAACACACCCAGGTGTAGGCTGACGCCGCACCAGCTGGGATCCGGGCCACACACATTTTCTATCATTATGTAAAATCCTGGTCAGTGTACGCTGTGGACTTGGGATGTGGTGGTACGTCCAGGTGCGGGTTTACACCGGGCCAGCCACCTGCGTCCTCTGACGTCTCAAGTCTTTTGACTCTGTGGTGACACCGAATCCAGGTGGGGGAGAAGGGGGAGGGGGAGGAGGAGAGAGTGTGGCAGATGCCGCGCAAGTCTACTCTCACTTTAAACTAGCTTACGCGCAAGTCACCACCCCCTGTTATGCTGTGCAGCACACAGTGGGCATCATCGGAAACGACGGGCAAAATATCATATGTAATATGAGATGGCCCTTTCAATAGGCTGCGTAAAATAACCCGGACCAACCTGGAGGTCCGATCAAAGTACAGTTCGCCATGAGGGTGTGGTTACGCGCCTGGGAACAGGCTCATGCCGCACCAGCCACTCGCGTCCAGTTCCAGCATCGGATAGCTGACCAGCTTGGACAGTGGGCTGGTGCACAGGAGAGAAAAATAAGAGTAAGGTTGCCACTGGGAACTTCATCTTCAGAGCGCTTCTTCACTATAAACAATCTGACACTCTTTTGAACTATCATGATGTGCTACATGTTACAACTTGGTAGGTTGCCAACTAACAGGATAAGTCGGTCCTCTCAGGCTGGACTGGCTACAGTGGTGCCATTTGATTGCGGCATCTATGGCTTTCTCGTCTAGATGGGACCCCAGCCGACCGTCTCGTGCTTCTAAGAAATCCCGGCCCAACGTGCGCGTAGCATGCTCGAGTGATGCGGGCAGACGTGCTGCTTAACGTTGTCAGCCACTGAATCCGTTGCCGCCTCCTGTAATTCTGACGCGGTCTTGCCACCGGGTCCAGAAGGATGAGGGAGTTCGGTAGATGCTGCATGAGTCTGCTATCACTGTGGACTAGACATGTTGTGTGAGAATGACGTAAGGAAAGGGTGTCCGACATGGGGAGGTCGGAGGCCCCTGTCACAAATGTTTATTCACTCCTGGTTCATCGGTTTGATTTGATAGTCGTTGAACAGTACCCTGTCGAAGGCATCCTTTTGCAGATACACTGCCGGCGAATACCACGCAGGAACAGGTTCCGTAAGCGATGCCAGCTGGGCAGGCAAGAGCAGAAACGACCAAAGTCGACGCAGGTGCTTGTGAGTAATCCATTGATGATCCCACCAAAAGCATCGGCGAGGCTAGTGAGTACTTCTGCCTCCTTTCGGTCGGGCACCTAGCTCTGATCCGTGGTTCCACAAAGCCTTATTCGACAAGATGGTCGTACCCTGCCAACCGCTATCCGCCAGAGTCCACTTGTTGGTCGTCTGAATCACTTGTCCTGTCATCACCCTTGTTGTTGCAGCCTATGATGCATGTGGCTGACGTTACAGTACAGCGTCATTTCAATTTCCCGAGAACAGATTAGTCGTAAATAAACACCAGAGTAATGCTACTTCGTCAGACTTAACGTCCCGCGAGCAGGTCTGATTGGAAACTCGTTTGTAAACTCGCGTGCAATGAACTGCAACTAGATGAAATACGTTGTCATTACAGCGGCTTCCAGTTCACCGAAATAATGTCATAACGCAGCCGCGCCATTTGCATTATGGAGTTGACGTTCGGAAGTTCAGATTTTCTGTCATGCTTGTTGAATTTCTACAGATTTATATATATGCCTGTATGTACTGGGCACTTCAAAGTGCATATACAGTTTAGAATTTTTCACTGAAATGGTATGTCTTACTTTTTCAGATTTAACCTCGGCAGCCAGGCTAAGTTTTGAACATGAGGAGTCTTATTTTCAGCACACAGCCATCGTGATATAAGCTATACCCTAGTGAGAGCTTGTTAGATAGGCGGCTTGGATGGAGGGGATTCATAGAGTACTCTCCTCGTTCATCAGACTCCACGCCTCTAAATTTCTAACATGAGGATGTCTAGAAGATAGAACCTACGCCACAAGCTCGGTATCCTCAGGCAACCATCGTGATGCTATATCCTGTCTCAACGAGATCTCGCGTAATCGAAGGAGTTTTATAGACGAACCTCTTCACTCACCAGTTTTCTCACCTCCAGACCTTTTCAAAGGGATATTTTAAAAAAGTCGAATTTAAAGTAGTCACTGAATGATAGTGCACTCAACTACTGAATGAAATGCTTGTTTATGCTTGCGGTCCCATCGTTCTCTCATCGGCAACGTCTGGACCATGATGGAGAGCTGTCCGAAAGTAGGCGTTAGAAAAACAATTGACCAACATCTAAGATTCTCGTCTATGCTGGAAAATATTCTAATAAACCAGCTCTCCAGGTACTCCGAATACGTGCACATCTTGGGGACACTTTATAGAGTAAATTAATCGCTAGTGAAAATGTGCACAAACAACCACAATGAACACTAGGATGACCGTTGTCAGTCAGCATTGCCCAACCTAGAATCCTATGGTAGAGCGTTGGACCTAACGTTCAATGACCAAACAGTACAGGCTCGGGTTCCAGGTTACCTAAACCTGGGCTTGGGCATGAGTTGCTGTCAGCGGTGAGTAATCCAGGAATTTTCACCCTAATTTCCGTTGTCTTTGCCGGCATTCCTTCTGCACAACGACTAGCCGAGAACTCTAGGGAGGAGCACGTCTTCTAACCTGATTGTTGGCCGACTCCTTCCTCATATATGTATGCGCTGAGGTATAACAGGCTGATGAAAGTTAGTAAGTCAAACGGCTAAACAACTTAAAACCATCGGGTGCAACAATGGCGCCACCATGATGATGGAAGTTGACTGATGGACGCTCACCGATCGGATTACGGAACGTGCCTGTTCCCTTGTGCCGCGGGGCTCAAGCGAGAACTCTCGCAGGCAATCGCACAGCGACTAGTAGTAAAGGTAACTGAGATAGTACTGTCAAAGACAAGGGATAGAGTGTCAAACTCCATTACCAAGGATCACAGGTTCGAATACCAAAGTGATCCACACTAGGGGTTGGGCACGGCTGGCTAATGACAGCTAATAAGCCAGAAATGTCCACTCCGGTCTTCCTTGTCTTTGTCTATATATGATCAGTGGTGGACCAGCTGCGCTAGTTGTGTGAGCGCATCTTTGCGTTTCCGGTTCGTGACTGGGTCAAGGTTACGACTGGCTGAATGAAAACAAACAAGCCCAAAACGGTGCCGCATTAATCTGCCCACCAGACAGTCGTCTCCTCTTTGATATATATATGTCCATTTGGTCTGAAGACAGGTTGGCTCCGCTAGCTCAAAAATTCACGAGTACAAGTCGACCTTGCTCGAAGAGCCTACTATTTTCATACATATGTATGCATATATAATGGTAGAGGGGCGCTCGCCGATCGTATTTACGGAACGTACTCATTCCGTTGTGCCTTACGGGCTCTCTTTCGAGACCAACCAGCGGCCGCACAGCGGCGCATGATATAGACAGTATGTTATTACCGAGAAAGGCAAGGGAGACTGGAATGGCCATTTCTGGCTTATTAGCCGTCGTCAGCCAGTCGTACCCAACCCCGAAGTTTGGAACACCTGGGGCTTGAATTCGCGACCTGTTAGTTAGAAGTCCAACGCCTCTAACCACTGGGCCACGGGCCTGTTGTCCTGTCGATTTCGACCGAGAATATGCAATGGTAGAGGGGCGCTAACTGATCGTTCTTACGGAGATCACTCGTTTTGTTGTGCCTTACGGGCTCTCTCTCGAGCCCAACCTGCAGCCGCACAGTGGCACATGATATAAGCAGAAATGGCCATTCCAGCCTCCCTTGTTTTGGTCCGCAATAACATACTACCTATATTATGCGCCGCTGTGCGGCTGCTGGTTGGGCTCAAGAGAGCGAGCCCCAAGGCACAACGTGACGAGTAAGTTCCGTAACACGATCGGTGAACGCCTCTCAACCATTGTATATTCTGGATCGCAACTGACAGGACAGCGAGCTCGTGACTCAGTGGTTAGAGGCGTTGGTCTTCTAACCAAAAAGTAGAGAGATCGAGCCTCAGGTGTTCCACACTTCGGGATTGGGTATGACTGGCTGACGACGGCTAATAAACCAGAAGTGACCATTCCAGTCTCCCTTGTCTTTGTCGGTAATAAAACTATGCATATATATATATGGCGAAGTTACGTTAGTATGTCAATGTTTACGTGTGGGATTGAGCAATTCATACAGACTTGCATGGCATTCAGGACCACCGCGTTCCAATGGCAAGGTACGGTGAAGATGTTAAGAGGTGAATGGGACCACTGTGGCTAACATTGCTAAGATGCCCGCGTGCGTGTGATATACACAACCTGATCCCTAACTCCACACGCAGTACACTTCATTCCTGGGATTTCGGACCCCTCTTGAATGATATTACTGCAGAGACAACATTGTCGGGAGGACAGTGGACGTGTGATATCGCTTGGGTTGGTAACACTCAGTGCTATCCCATGTCAACTTCATCTTAAGAACATATCCAAATGCGACTCTCTTAATCGGATTACCTCCTAGGTTCCGGATTTTTTTCTTTTCTGTGCTTGATTTTTCTAATGTGGTGGTCAAAATTCTACTCTCCTTGCTAATGACCGCGGAATATTTATGGGTTTCATATCCTACTCTCGGCTCTCTTCGCTTCGCGCTGATGATCTGAGACTGTCCATTGACTGCTTGTATTGTTAACTTTGCTGATTATGTGGTTGTCAAAATGGGATTGATGACAAAATTAGTAGTGTAAGTTGGGATCATGTTTCACTATGGTCGTCGCAATACGTTCTTCTTTTTAATGGCCAAAGATTAATTCAGTGGATCTTTTGGTCAGAATCATTTCCACTTCCTGAAGCTTTTGGCACCTTTCCCAGTAGGTTCTCTTCTTGTAAAGATGAACAAACGATCTCCGGAATAGTAGGTGTATTAGTCTTTGCTTTCGGTCTCGTACAGGAGGCCATCTTTAGAGACTGTGAGAATGCGGCATCTTTCTCGTCTTCAAATTTCTATTCTCTCTTCCTGCCTAACCTCTTGAATAAAATATGTCAGCTTTTTGTTACATTCAACGGTCGCTTTACTAACAACACAGGGTCCTGATCCAGTAGTTTGCAGATGCTTCTATTTGATCCCTTAGGACATTTTCCCTTCTTTATTAACAAGAGATTGTTATTTTTAAGGCATCTCCATGGCGTACCCTCTTTTACTGGCGTGCCAAGCATAGTTTTAGTCGATATCATTTTGTAACGGTCGAACAATTTGTCAGTAGAATTGTTAATGATGTTGACCATCCCGTCCACACTGCATCAGCTGCTACGAATTCACTCCGCCGAACACATCGTGGTTTCCATGCGTCGACATATAAACGGTCGCCTATAAATCAAACCCAGCACGATTTCTCACCTGCAGTTAGACTGAAATCCAGAAAATGAAACAAAACTATCTATCCACGCAATAGACGCGCCGCATAAGTCCAGAATTTTTATCTCTAAGAACTCAGTTTTCTGTGTACTGAGCTTAGTGTTTGGAGAACGTTTTTGTCGCAAACGCTGGGAGGATAGTTTCAAAATAAATCCTGCCCTACATATCTCTCTCTTCCCTCTTTCACCCTCCCTCTCGCCTAAACACGTATGCACGCACATTCACCAAGGAAGAAAAAACTGAGTGGGGTGGGTAATAATACCACAATGGTGGGTGAAAGGAATTTATTCAGTGAGAAGTATTTTTGGTCTCACGAAAAAAAATATTGGTTTTTCTGACTTTGCAGCTAACCTGCAGCTCCCGAGAAGACCAGTCTGGAGTTTTGAGGGTCGCTGGCGACATTTGTTCGCGGCATTTTTGCCTTGCGTGTTCGCCATGCCGCCTCAATTTCCTCTAAGCGCTTTGCCCTGAATAAGCCTGTCCCAGAGTTGACCGTTGTTCACCGCGCCTGCTGGGTCTGGATGAGAACTTTCTGGATCTGTTGGTTAATTGGGAGGCCTCCGGGGTAGGTCTCTGGTGTTTACTTCCAGCTGCAGTTTTGGGACTATAAGAGCATACGGAACGCTGGGGGACAAAGTAATGAGCCAAAGCCCCTCCCATCTGTTGCAGGCACAAGGTCGGCGGGATATGTGTGTGGACTTTGAGCTGGTATCTGTGCTGTCAATGTGCCGAATCGTAAGACGTTTACATAATACTAACTGTCTTATGGCAGCTCATTGATACTGCGCGGCTATCTCGCTGAAGCCGATGAATTTTAACCCCAACTACATGTATTTCCACTTTCTGGCCGGACATAGAAAGCTTTTTCCCCAAAAGATTCACCGCAAGCTAACATACTGATTTCTTAAGAGAATTAAATCTAAAAATTAACGCTTATCCCCACCTCGCCCGCCAGCGTAGTTTCACTCCTATCTGCATATCGTTGACCTTCAGGCGCTTTAGTAATTAGTCAGTTACTTTGCAGGTCTGTCCGTTTCAGTTGCAATTAATGGCGACACTGAAAGTATGCGGCTTTATTTTGGGACATGCGCCAAACAGATACACCCTCGATATCGCCACTGGCAACCCCTGAACTACATGATTGTGTCAAGTGGCACGATCGCCTTAGCGTGCTCGTGACAAAGCAGGGAGAGAGGTGTCAAATCTTGAATGCTGTTACAACCCCCAAGTCAGCCGGTGGTGACCTCGAAAGAAGAAGGCACCAACGGAACGGAGCACGACAGCTTGAGACCCGACAGAATACAATGTCAAGATCTCTAAAAAGGCTGGACGGTAAAAGACTCCAGATCCGTGTTGGAGAACACACGAGGGTCGTAAGGAGGATGGGGACGTTGTCCCTGGTGGCAGAACACTGCGTAAACTCTGGACACACGTTCGCCATCCAGAATGCTGAAATCTTGGGCTGTTGAATTGAGTCCCAGGATGCACGGAGTTGCAGCGTCCTACTTAAATGGGAGCCAAACCCATGTGCACAGACGAAGGCCGCGCAGGCCCTGTGTCGTAACAACTCCTGTAGCTGGTTTCATTCCCAATCGGCTTGACCCGGTCCGTTGACTCCAACAGCAACAGCAGTGCCTGGATAACATTCTGCTGTCTCTGCCAGATGCACTCACTGTTACATTTTCCAGGGCTTTGAGGTTGCTCAGATTGCCGTCCAGCTTAGTATTGTATTCCGTCGGGTCGCATGTTGTGGTGTTCCGTTTCGTTAACAAATTCTTCTGTCGAGGCCACCGCCTGTTGACTTTGGGGTTGCGGCATCATTCCAAGACCAATAGGCGACGGTCAGTTCAAGATTCGACAACTCGCCCCCTGCTTTGTCACGAGCACACTAAGGTGATCGCGCCTCCTGACAAAGTCACGTAGTTCCGGTTTGCCAGTGAAGAGATCGAGGGTGTATCTGTCTGGCATTGTTCTCTTGCGATTTGGAAGACGAAAAGATGGTGCTTATGACGAGGAGCATAGGTCCTGCAAAGGCTGTCAGCAGTTGACGTTTGGTACAGTTGTATTAGTCTACCGCATGACCGTCAAGCGCACGCCTACATTCACGCACTCACTTTAGAGATGGTTCACAGGTGAGATATAGGCAGGATTTCGTCAGAGACATGTTGCCGGCTGAAGACTGGATTTAGTCTTTCATGGCACGCCAATCGGGGCGGTATGAGATCCTCCAAGTAGGAATAAATGTCTATCTACGCCAGTAAGCAGAGAGTGGTGAGAAAGCGCCGTTAGATAATTGCTTCTACTATGCTACTTATCACTTGTGGATCATGCACGAAATCGATTTGCACCCGCTTTCTCTTATTGGCCAGGGGCACGCTTGCCTCATTGCAAGCATAAATGATCGTGCGCAGCTGCCGTATAAGTCTTTATTCAACCATAAAACACCTATTGCAACGAACTTTCACAGTCAAAAAGCACTATCAACAGGAAGAAGGCAGACTAGAAGGATCATTTTCATGCCATATGAAGTTTTCTGTCCGTCACATCCCCGCCACTGGTTGAAACGAGCAGATGTGGAAACATACCGCTTTCGTTGTCTTTGTTGATACAAAACCTCCGTTTCTGACTGCCTGTACCTCTATAACCGTCTGAAGTTGCTCCAGACCGGTGTTACAGGGTGAAGTGGATGATTGCTGTCTTCCGTCTCGCAGTTGAATGAATACCGTGCATAATTGAATTAACTGCGACAGTCAATCAAACTCAACAGGAAACAAACAAATCATACACCTTGCGGCCTGGTAAAGTTAGGGTGCAGTGAGAATTTGATGCTGTCACGATTTGCGTGAAGTTTGGCAAGTAGTCTCACATTTTGGAGTCTGGTTGGCAACTGTTTATATAAAGAGGTCAGAATTTAGGAAAAAACTTTGTTCGGAGGTTTGAGATTCGAGCGTGTCAGTCCTGATACTTGTGAGTGCAGGTTCCTCGGCCCTCAGCAAACCGACCAGACGGGTGCCCTCTTGCATCTGCACAAAGAAACGGGGTCAGATTAAGTTACCCGTTTACGTAAATGATATGATTTAATTAAATCAAGTTTTCTAGTGAAAATTTTCCGTAAATCCCTGTGAAGGATTTAGTTGTCTGACAAAAGTGGGTAGGGACGATCGTTATTTTCTAATTTCCTCAGAAGATAACCGAAAAGCTGGAGCAAATTAGTTTGTACTCAAGTCTTTAGGTGCAAACTGAAAATTGATATGAATGTCAGGGCCGTAGTCCATCAGGTACAGCGTCATAACTGCGTAACATTCATTAAACTGACAACAAGCAGTCAGTAGTATGCACTGGAGATACTGGATACCATACTCGCAGCACCGGTACTAGCTAAAAGTCCCGACACGTGTTTCGTCGATGTTCAGTCTCTGCATGGCACAGCTGCGAGGGGTTCGACTCACCAGTGAGTCCCCCAGCATCTTCCGTGTGCTTTCTGGTAGATACCCCAGTTTAGAAATTGTTGCTTTTTAATTTCCTTGGGAACAACAATTCCTAAACCGGAGTATCTACCAGAAAGCACACGAAGGATGCTGGGGGACCCACTGATGAGTCGAGCCCCTAGCATCTGTGTCATGCAGAGACAGAATATCGACGAAACACGTGTCTGACTTTTAGCTAGCGCCTGTGATGCGAGTATGGTATCCTGTAACCCCAGTGCATACTACTGACTGCTTGTTGGCAATTTAATGTATATCATGCCCCGATATTCATATCAGTTTTCAGTCCGCGCCTATAGACCTTAGTTCAAACTGGTTTACATAGAGGGATAATCGTGTTAATCATATGATTTCCCCTTGTAGGTAGCGTTTGGATAAAATACCCATACCGAGATGTGTATCTAAGGAATGGCAGTGCGATTGGCAGTGAAGCAGTTCAAATAACCACAAATTAGTAGCAGAGGCAATTCAAGCACTCACTTATTTCTTCCTGGTGTCTGAAACACAACCAGACACCCCTAGTTAGGGTTAAAGCTAAAGTCGCACTATAAAAGACGTTTTTCTTGGTAAGCAATCTTCTTTCGGCGTTCACCAAAGTTAGCACCCCACGGTGGATCATCGGGCGTCTAACGCGCTGGCCGTTAAATCGAGTCCTAGGATGGGCGGAGTTGCAGCGTACTACTTAAATGGGAGCCAGGCACATGTGCACAGACGTAGGGGGCGCAGGCCCTATGTCGTAACAACCCCAGTCGGCTTGACTCGGATTTTCCACCAGTGTACAAAAGGGATAAGGGATTTGGTCCGTGCTATTACGCGACAGTTATTTACCGTGGCAGGCGTGAGAAACTTCCAAATTATTGCGATGCGCTGACAACTGTGGAGGAGAGGAGGATCACACTGCATTCACGCCTTCATCTCCCACTGTCGCGGGATTTGAGTAAATAAGGTCCAATTTTTGTGAGGCAGCACGTCACTAGATGCAGGTCTACCTTCAGTCTTAGAGACTCTTTCATTTGCCACCGAGGGAAGAGGGGTGTGAGGAACGCGTAAGAGGTCGAAGTTCCGCAAATTCCCGAGTTTTCATCCAACCCCCACCCAGATGGATGTTTTTTCCACGTGCAATGGAATTTCTGGTCGATTTCAGCAGATGTGCTGAGAAACGCCAAAGCCGGATGGCAGTATTTGAGCGTCCCTATGGAGGTGCGGTTCATGCCCAGACCTCGAATCTTAGCACCACAGAAGCAGGCTACTGGAATCCAAGCGGTAGAAAATTCCGTTGTAAAACCGCCTGAGTTCTCTTATTCGCTCCCGTCGACAGTGGCATATATACGCGACCTGCTTTGTTGACGACGGATGATGACGCCCTCGTTGATTGAAAGGTCAGTGGCACGGATTCGGCTCGCCTTTGAGCCACCCCAGTTTGACGTACCTGTAGGCACCTGCTACCATCCGTTTGTTGGCTCTGACTTATTAGATACTATCCATGAGCTAAGAACACGCTATCGTAGGGGGTCAGTTGGCATCAGCTCGCTGGTCTCATCCTAGCTGTTTCTATTTCATTCGACTGGGGCTGTGGAAACCCCTCAGGCAGCCATCTAATTTACTAGGTGTTAGAGAACTTGGCAGCAAACCTGCACGCTTCTTAAAATAGGGAAAAATAAGGCAAAGGTAACGGGTGACCCAAAATAGCCATATCATGGGTGCCACCCTTTCTTCTATCCTTCACTGCTCGTCACAAGTCCACCATTCCTACTGTCGCAAACGCGATCTCAAGACAAAACAGTACTGGCACCCAGCGTCTTACACTCAGAGCAAGCCCGTGAGCTCCAGCTTAGCATGAAAGAGAAGTACGTTTTCCTTTGTCGCAATACTAAGGACGGAGTTTTGTTGCCCCGACGAAAAACTGCAATTTCCCACATAAAAAGTAACCAGTCGGTTCACGTAAAGGTAAAACATTCAAGGTATTTGGAAGTTCGAGTACGTTAGGAATCAAGGTACTTGATATGCAAGTGCTTGTCTAATTTTGCTTATGGGACGAATGGTGGTAAAGTAAAAAGTATATATCTACCGCTGCGTTTAAACTAGCTCTTTACAACAGAATCATACCTCCATAAACGTGTCTGACAATGAATTTGAGCATTTTATTCTCTTTAAGGCTGGGCTGGTTTTCGAAAAATAACGTGTTGACCGTATACCAACATCTGTGGATAGAGCGGATAAGTAGGCAGTATGGCTCCCGGCATATTTCGTTTTTAAAAGGACTAGTCATGACCTTGATCCGATCGACATTGTTCCATTTGGGTCACCCATTCACTATTCGGTCACAAGTAACTTTATTCATGTTAATAAATCATTTCTTTAATTTGAAGCAGACACCGAATCGCTTTTTAGTAAAACGACAGGACGGATAAATTCACTTGTCTGTGAGAAATGCTCACCCAGACAGGGTCTGAAAATGTGTTGTATCATGTTTCGATGGATTCCAATGAGAAACAATCAGACAGTTTAGGAAGACTGCTACACTGCTTGGTATCGCGGCTACAACCGTATCTAATCGCATCTTTTTTAAACGATTTCTCCCGTTTTAACTAATTGGCAGCAAAGATGACACGCCCTGGCTTGTTAGACATCATCAGATGGGTATGCGCCAATGGCAGACGAAGGAGTTTAAGCTTTGAACTCAGATCAGGAGACTATTGAATAAGCAGAAGGGCATTACCGACAAAAACAAAGGAGACAGTCTCCCTTGTCTTTGTCGGTAATGCCCTTCTGCCTATATCATGCGCCGCTGTGCGGCTGCTGGTTGGGCTCGAAAGAGGGCCCATAAGGCACAACGGAACGAGTGAGTTCCGTAAGAACGATCGGTGAGCGCCCACTACCATTAGACTATTGAATATTTGAACGAGATACTATCATTTGAGTCACGGACCTAAGCGCTGCCGACCACAATCGGAACTATAGAAAGGTTGCACATAAGTTATTCTTCAGTGGATCATTTGTATTTCTTTCTCAGTTGTGTAATATTTAGGTGTGATTGCCTTAGGGTTTTCCTATGGGGTCATAAAGGACAAGGGAAGTGAACCTGAGACAGTGTTTCTCGTTATTTTTGAGGGCAAACATCCCAGCCCATTCCCCTCTTTCTACTTTAATAAGGCACTCAGCGTTCTGTGGCCTATCGTTAACCGAACATCTTCTCCTTCACCGTTTTACGCACTTCGCACAAATTACTGTCTTCGAAAAATCCCTTCTATGTCTAAAGCATTTCTTGAATTTGCAAATCTTTGTGCAGTCACAAAGTTGAGCTTTTTCGAGATAACGAAACAGCATCACTGTGGGAATGTGAACGTCTTATAAAACACTCCCACAGGGGAGGGGGATAATTTCTCTGACGGCCGAGATTCTGGGAACGTCGGCTTTGACCTCATTGTGGTTAATGCGCGCGGAACTGAATGTGGTTAAGACCATCTGAAAGACTTCGCAAGACTCCAGGAGATCGCACCATTCCTTGATAATCGACTTTTTGTCTAGTTTTTAGTGACTTGAGCTGGCAACAGGGTTCTGATTCTGAAACATCGAGTTCTCAGTTGAGGGTTGACAAAAACTATTCTGAAAGAGAATTTACCTATCTAAGACGCACCGAATGCTTGTTTCCTAAACATTAAAGTTATTTACCATGTTGGTTACGTCAATCACCCTCATATTTACCCTGCTCACAAATCATGGCGCTCTGATGGTGTCGACTGATTGGAAATTAATCGTATTTGGAAGGTAAAAATTAAACCATTTGTTCATTTTACACCAGGCGCAGACCATGTACTAAGAGAACCGGGCAAGCAGACGACGCCTGCAGCAAAGGCACAAATATTAACTAAACAAAGCTCCGGAGGTGGAAGGAGGCTCTTTCGTCAGGGTGGGGTCCCAACGAGATAACCTATCGGACTTCTCTCAGGGGACAGGAAGAATGGCTCCCTAGTTTTTTTCTTCGAAACCACAAGGAGTTTTTCCGAGGTCCTCCTGGACTTTTGATAGATCCCCAGAAATGCACGATCGAAGCAAAGTGAGAAGACTTGTTCCGAGGGAGGTTTGCAGCGTTCACACAGTTCTCGTGAAATGATGATTTCCTGTTTCCATGATTTGGCTACAAAGTTCTAACCACCTAGTGGCGATAATCTCTGAAGAGGCCTGAAGGCTTCTTCTACGTATCCTGAACGACCGAACTCACTCCAGTCTATTGGTCAGTTTGCCTGAGCAGAAATGTAAGCCTGCAATGAAGAGCGAATGCAATTTGTCTTCACAACTTCTGGTAGATGGGACTATGCATCCCCGTCATCACAGCTAAAGTACACATTTTCACCCAGAGATTATTTCGCGCACAGGACTACACTCAAATCTACTTTACTCTCAATCGGCAGTCAGTAAACTCTTTGATCTCCAGTACCCTCGCAGAGAAACGGACTGGCAGAGAACCGCCTTGATGTTATCATATATGAGAGACGCCTCCGATTGATGACGCGATGAAAAGTCACCACAATTCGTCTTTAAGCCATGCAGTCTGTCGATCCAGAGGGGAATTTTTTATGAAGCTGTGATAGGCAACCGGAAAAACACGGCAACCGGAAGAACACGAGAATGTCAAACCCGACCTCGAAGTCTTTCGGTCTCCAGATGGGAACACTGGCAGAATACCTATAGCCGAAGGCCCGACTGCGCGTTTTTGAGATGTCATGGACATTGAAACCGAATGACGTGATTACGGTAATGACCGAAATAATCGAGATTTCCCGGAATAGTGTTCCTGCCGAGATGTGCATAAAGTCTACACCGGGACTCTTATATAAAAAGATGTTTACAGAACAAAGGGACTAAACTTTCGATAAGTGAAATATCTCCTGAGGTGTTTTGACTGAATAGTAGTCAAACAGACTACGGACACCTCGTATTACAGATGATCGTGTGTTTAATTCCGGAGAATTTACATGCTGAATTTCTAACTCCAGCACCGTGTCTATTATAAATCCTCATAAAACTAACTTTCTTAATCCTGGTTTTAACAGTGAACCTAACTTCACTCCCTAGAATTCAGCAGAAGGCCAAATGTCATACAGGATCCATATTCCCGAACCCTACCTAAATAAGGCTTATCCTATTTCATTTTAACACTTAATCAAGTGGATTCCCAAAGGCGAAGAATATTACCGCGACATCAGCGTACAAATTCCAGAACAAACATTGGAATACATCATTTGACCTCTTTTTTCCCTTCTCCTCCTCCTCCTCCTCCTCGAAACAGGTCACACGAAAACGGAACGACACGCGTTTCTGACTTCCCTGCCTCCCAATGCTAACCGAGGACTGCCAATAAACTTAAACGATTTAGGTTTGCAATTGAAGAAAACCAAACTCGTCTGGCCAGACCATTTGAACTTGGTTACCAAATACGACAGGACATTTATACTGTATCAGGTCAACGTCCGCCTTTTAAACAGCTCAGATTCTTCACTGCTCTCTAAACTGTTTCTTTTGTTTGAAAAAGTAAACGCGAACAGCGACAGATAGAAAAGAAGGCTGGGTGGATGTCCATCTAAATCACACAACTGCGGCAAAGTGCCTTACTTACAGCATTCCCATAAAAACGACTCGGTTGTCACCCGCCCAACACTCCCCCCATCCCCCGTTGGTAAGACGGGTGACTCAGTTGCCCTTCAACGATCCAACGGTAAACACGAGTGGCCTCGATGAAGCCGTCGGTCCGTAGACCAAAGTTGCTTTTTTGTCAACGACGATAGTACAGTCGTGGAATTACTAGCACCACAGCCCCCATCAGGGAGGGGGGGGGGAAGCGTGCCAGGATGTCTCGCCTACCGGTAGGGGTGCCCACGCTGGATGGTTCTGCCAGGTCACATGAATGAGCCGCTCGCTGTCTCCAGTACTTGCAATGACGGATTGTCAAAGGTATTCAAGATGTCGGTCTAGGAGCTGCACCTTCTCTAAACTCCCTAATCTTCAAACAGTCCCGTTATCCTAATTTATCTCTCAACGAATACTCTGTATTAAATCTAGGCTATTGTGAAAGCGTGGACGTCAACTTACTAGATCGACGAAGGCCTGGATTTCGCTCAAAATTTCCACTTTAAATCTTTCCTCTCCTTACAATGAAGCCAGCTATTTCAGTGAGCACTGGACTTTTTTGGGAACGAACCGTTGGCTTTATGAGCACCGCGTCTACGGTGATTTGTAACTCGATCAAGCATTTCTTACTGACATGCACTTAGCTAATTTTAGTCAGAGATTTATCGCAAGAATTTGTCACTAGGAGTGAATTATTGTAGTAAAACAGCAAAAATTCGTGAAAAATCGATTAGTCATGTCTAGAGAGGAAAGCAGACTGAAGCCGCCTTTTGCAGACTAACTTGTTTCGCAGAAAAATCACTGGATTTGAGGCCGATGGATTCAATAGGTCCTCGCGTTTTGGTGAAAGTCATGCGTTTAACGGCCAGCGTAAATGAGCGTGAAAGGCAAAAAATAGTGAAACAAGCAACTCGAAATGCTTGCTAACATTCTCCTCGGACAAAAAGACGCGCCGATGTATTGCCGATGAGAACTCCTATTTTGGAAACTATTCAGCGTTGTTTTCGACTGCCCGTTTGGACTTGCAGACCTCTTGGGTGCGTTCGTGGTATTTTGACAAAATCTGATAAACCTATGATACTTTACAATCGAGTTCACTCAGTATGCGTTACTTTAACTTGTGCTTAATAAGTATAACAAGGAGTCGGACGAAATCCTTGCTTCGGCTGTTCCTGTCTGATCGCTCAAAGACCGACAAATAGTGTTCCATCCACGGCCCATACCACCATACGCCTACCTGTTGCCCATTTCAGTTAGAAATAATCCTGAAAGAAAGTCGGCTGTACTCAAGGCTTGCCCGTGCTGCGGGGGTTCGAATCTCACCGATGCCATCGAGTATTTCACAATTGGGTCAAATGATTTATTTGAACAAAGCACTAGTAATTAAGCGAGCCTGGTAGTCGTCTGGTGGATTTCTTAATGGTTGCTTCGGAAATCCTATTTGAGAAGTCCGCTTACTGTCTCATAATTGGTGAATCCTACACGTTGCAGTAGGTTGGGCGAGTAACTTGACCCAAATGTGGCTGAATTCGCGGATCTCCGTAAAGCCTTGTGGCTACTGTAGTTAGAGTCTTGGCAGCACCAAATGCTTGCTCTAATTGTCGTGAGTTTGAATCCCGTAGAGGCCTTCAAGTCTTTCACAGTTGGGTCAAATGCACCATGGAAGAACTGCAAAGAAATAAAGGAAAGCTGGGATTAACATTTGGGATTGTTTGCGTACGTCAGGCAGCCACACCGTGGTCAGATACTGGGAAGACTCTGGTTTTTAATCAAAGTTCAGCTGGCCATCGAACTCATCGCTCTACAGCTTAGACCACCAACTGAAATTCTGTCGGTTTGAGTAACGAATATCCAGTATCTGATGGAAGTGGCATTCATTTTATGTCAGAACTGCGGTCTAGAACTCTCGTAACTAGCTGCGTAACGAACAGGAAAACGGAAAATCCCAATTCCATCCTGAAACGAGGTACCTCTCAAATGACCACTTTATCTGGTATGCATAAATACCCACCCCTCTGGTAACGTTGCCTCTTAACTATACTAGTAACCTGTAAGTCAGGTTCCATCCTCTAACCGTCTGGGTGTGTTCTTTGCTTGTTTTTATGGCGTAGTGAATGTTTTGAGCCTAGACCCGAAGTCATCTTCGTTTCAATCTCTTTTATGCTTTATGGTCAACTCCTGATTATGACCATACAACAGCTCTTTCAGAACCATTTTCCGATTACCCAAGTGTCAATATGCTACCGAGAAACCCACTTAAACTAATCTCGTTTTAAACTATGAAGAGAGAAGGGCTAGATCGCAGCTCGTAGCCAGGGATGGGGTAAGCGGACGGCGACCTTAACTCTAATTCTAACCTCAACCTTAAACGCTAACCGTTAAGCCTAACGGCAACCCCTAACCCTAACCGAAATCGTAAACGTACCCGTAGCCCTTAGACATAGCCGTAACTGAAAAACCTAACCGTAATACTGAAACCTAATTGTACGCTCAAACCCTAACCGTAACACGAAAACCTAGGCCTAAAGGCATAGCCAGTATCCTGATCCTAACGTCAAACGTAAAACGGAAGCCAAATGGGTCAGATGTGATTACAGAACCCCACAAAATAGCCCCAGTAGACAAACCCCCAGCCACCTGCAATACGGGGTCTGGCTACCAACTGTGATCTAGCCGAAAGGCGCACATATGAGGACTCTTTTTTCGCGATTCTGCTTTGCCACTGAAGATGCACGTCTACTTTGAAGCGAAATACTGCATCCATTCTAGGCAGTTCCTCGTCTCTGATCCGCGACTGATTCCCATCGACTGATATGATGCCTTCTTCGTCGTTGGTTGTCAGTGCATGTGGGGTTGAACGCACCTTCACTTTCATCGCTTCAGTGAGTACGGATTCCAAATAAGCCTTCTTTTCATCAGATCGATAAAGGCTCCACTCAGTCTTTAAGCACAGTATCATGAAACTTCACTGGTCGCACCTGTTTGGAGAAGAAGTCAGGGGATGAGTACCCACCGACGCTCTACCATGAAGATTAAATTAGGAAACACAGACACTGCAGGATTAAAGCCAGCCATTTCTGGAGTCTAACCTTCGCCATCCGGACTTGGCGCACTCGGACAAGAAGTACACTTCGAGAGACGAGTCTGCACCTCCGACTTTCAGTTCGGAGTCGTAAAAGCTGGCAGCTCACCTCCTGTGGTCGAGAAAACTAAGCCACTAGTACCCCGTTGTGCTAGTAAAAAGGAATAGCACGCGTTGCGCTCTCACTGACGACCGGCGTGGCCTCGTTCTCAACTGGACTGACAGCACTCGGTGAGATGTTGTAAATACCGCTCAGATATTACTTCCCTGTTGATTACCTCTGAAGTAGATTCCTACACTACCAGTCTCCTCCGTAACTGACAAATCCGATGACTGATCTCTCGTCGGTGAGAGAAGCGAACAGGCGAGTTCCAGGTTGCAGTTCAGAAGACGAAGATGCGATCACTGGAACAAGAAATTTATTGGCCTGACGTCTCGGACTCTCACTCGAATCCATCATCAGAGACATTCGCAGATAAGGGCATCTGATGATGGATTCGGGTAAGAATCCGAAACGTCAGGCCAATAAATTTCTTGTTCCAGTGATCGCATCTTCGTCTTCTGATCCCTCATCCCACTTCCAATATGAACCTGGACACCGTATATTCATCTCTACCTGAAACCTTTTTTTTCAGAATCCACATTAGTATCGGAGGCCTTGGGAAAAGGGTTCTCTCGATCCTACCTATGACTTTAAATCAGCGATGTGGGGACGAGGCTGGATCTGTCTTCCTAAGCCCGGCAGTCGGTCGGGGGGGGGGGTTTACACTACCAGCTTGCAGAGCGCCAGCATCAGTACCGGGCCCTGCTCGAGCCTGTTGCGTGGCATGACAAATTTCCACAGGCTCTGACATGTATGCGCACGAAGTGAAACTAATTGGTGCCAGCACAGAGCTCATCTGTAAGTGCGGCAATTGGGCGTGTAGGCCTTTCGTCTCCTCGTCGAGGCGCTGATGATCATGGTGGCTGACGCGGATTTCTGCTGTAGGAGCTTGTGCGCAGCGTGTGTGTGTGCAAGTGACTCGACAGCGGCAGTCAGCAACGTGTTGAAGCAGGAAGGCCTGTCGCGCTAATTTGCTTGTGTATTTAGGCAGCACTCCCCCCCCCCTCCCCCCTCGGTGGGTGCTTGCGCCTGCGAGGGCTAACGCCCCATTACTCAGCCTCGTCGCCGCGGCAACGATTCTGAGCAGCGGCGGCGGCGACGCATCACGATCACCGCCTACGCCCTCTCCAGCGGAGGCTGGTGTGACTTGAGGCTATATCACTGTTACCGTGACGGTTGTCGAGACCCGGTAAGCATATCAACTCCTGTGACGGCTACCATCACTGCGTGTGCGTGCGTGTAGGAGGTCTCACGTTCGCACTGTCACTGCACGCGCATCAAACGTGGTGAGCACACACACACGCACACGCACGATCAGGTGCTCTATTCACCACTGGCCCCTCCCGTCCTCCGAACAGCGCTCGAGTTGAGTGACCCCCAGCAGCGTGAGGGGCACGAATCAGAGCTTGGGCATTTGCAACAATCCCCGCCTACAGGGTTATGCAATGGGCATTAAAACACCCATAGAGCTCGTCTACTTTTTGTCGCAAAAGCCTAGATAGGAGAGCTAGATGGTGGGTACGTTGTCTCTTTTGTTGTGAGTTTTTCGATTCGCAGCGGAAAGCGGGCGCCCGATTGCCTCTCGCACTAATATGGGCAATGCGTAGAAGGCACTTCTGTCAAAATAAGTAATATATGCGCACGTACACATGAATGTGGCACCCTGTAGAATGTAGTTTAAGGCGAACTGAAAATCAGTCCCACTGCATTGAAATGATCCTGCTGTAGAAGCAAATTTTCGGTAAGATATGGTTATGTAGCCCCACCTGATGGACACAATACTGTTGGGGGTGGGGTTAGGGATTGGAGTTAGGAGTTAGGGCAACTATTTCTCAACCACTCAAAGTACAACCGCGCGTCCCTAAAAGCTTCTCTTTTGCATACACCTACTTGACCTCGTCGCCTGTGCGTTCCCCGGCCCCACCTGTAAAAACCCCTATTACTACCGGTCCCGTATTACAGGTGGCTGGAGTTTGTTTATTTCAGATGGGGCTACATAACCACATCTGACCAAATTCTCTCAGCAGGAACTTCAAATAAACAGACTCCAGAAAAAACTACGTACGGATTTCGTGGAAATGACTGTAAGTGTGCACATTAATCGTCCAGTTCATTGCTTTTTCCGCGTGTGTGTATGAAGCGCAGTAAGAAGTGGATCTAGAAAATATTGGGTCGGGTTATCCACCCTAAAACGTTCCCCGTCAGAGGCACGCTCTCGACAGTCATCTGTAAGGTCCGAACCGGCTGTGGCGACCAGGAGAGAAGACATACTCCTGGAAATCATGGAAGCCGGAAATGCAGGCGAAGATGAAGCTGGTTCTGCACGAGGGGGTTGACGCCTCCTCTGTGTGTGTCCTTCTCTCGCTCCGGCAGACAGAAGAACGTGTTCGTCAGGATGAGGCGGTGTTCTGCGCAGGTGCGGAGGAGCAGCAGACCATTGTCGTTTAAGCCGCGGAGACCGTGGGGACCCAGCACTCCTCTCCAGGCAGTATGGTCGGTGCCGACGCGGGCGTTGAAGTCACCAAGGACGATCAACTTGTCCGCCTTCGACGCAGTCGCCAAGAGGGTGTGCAGGTCCTCGTTGAATTTGTCTCTTGCGGCGGCGTCGGGGCTGCTCGTCGGCGGAGCGTAGGCGCTGATGATGGTGGCGAATTTGCCCCCCCCCCCCGCCGGAGAGGCAGACGGAGGCTCATCAGACGATCATTGATGCCCTGCGGCAGACTGGGCAGCCGT
Organism: Spirometra erinaceieuropaei; assembly: GCA_902702965.1. Classification (NCBI taxonomy): domain Eukaryota; kingdom Metazoa; phylum Platyhelminthes; class Cestoda; order Diphyllobothriidea; family Diphyllobothriidae; genus Spirometra; species Spirometra erinaceieuropaei. The sequence continues at coordinate 991,083 of CACRXP010000072.1, forward strand.
CCCACGATGTCGTTCCGGATGACGAAGGCGACACCCGTGTCTCGTCGCTCGGCCCTGGGTCGACCACTCCAGAAGAAGGTGTAGCTGGCACCCACCTCCTCCAGTTGGCCGTGTTCGGAGAATCGAGTCTCGCTGAGTGCGGCTATGTCCACCTTGTAGCGCGCCAGTTCTCGTGCCACTAGCGCCGTCCTCCGTTCCGGTCGGTTGCTCCTCGGATTGTCTAAAAGGGAACGAACATTCCAGGCTGCCAGAGTGAGCGGGCTCACCCTGCCAGTCCGGTGACAACGAGTGGGGCGACGGGAAGGAGGTGGAGAAGAAGGTGACGAAGGAGAAGAATAGGCAAAGGAAGAGGAAGAAGAGGTAGGATGAGGAGAATGAGTATGGTTGTTGTTTTTGTTCTTGTTGTTGTTGTTGTTGTGGTTGTTGTTGTTGTTGTTGTTGTTGTTATTATTATTATTTCGATTTTGATTGTTTCGACCATGTTTATGACATCTGCAGCCCTGGCTAGCCTGCAGACGGCGTGGTGCCCAGCAATTTTTAGGCCACCTTTTCTAGGCCCTTGCCCCCGAGACGGCAGGCAGTGCCACCCCTGAATAGGGCTGTCTCTGTGCCTGTTTGGCTCGACCGAACCCCACTATGTAGCCACGACTTATTGTTTTTAGTGAAGAACGACCGAATTTGCCATAGGTCTGCGGTCTCCGTCGGCGAAGGTGGACACGTCTCAGCGAAGGCGATGCGGGGACCCGTCCAGGCAGCAGCTGTCCAACGGCGTACCAGACAGAGCCTCGTCTCGACGATGCCGGCGCATTGTTTCATCCGACCGTCCATCCAGCGGATTCCGCGATGCCCTGTGCACGCGACACAACGCGCACAAGCCCCCCTCACCTGGTTTAGCCCGCCGGTTGAGACGGTTGCCCGGGGTGTGGCCGCTGAGCAGAGCATAGCTACGTGCAGCTACAGGTGAGGCATCCTCGGTCGCGTCAGTGGCACCTGCTGGACTATGTCCTCGTCCGGAGGCGAGATCAGCGGGACGTGCTGGTGACGAAGGCGATCGCGGGAGCTGACGGGTGGACCGACCATCGCCTCTTCATCTCGAAGATGCGTGTTCGCCTACAGCCTCGCAGGAGACCACAAGGTAAGCGACCCCCAGGTAAGCTGAATATTGCCTTATTGTCATTGCCCGCTCACCACCTCCATTTCAGCAATGAGCTAACTCAACGGCTAGACAACCTTCCTATCGCTGCCGCCGCCGCCGCCGACGCCGCTGCCGAGAACGCCTCGGTGGAGAACCGATGTTGTCAACTGCGGGACACGGTCCAGTCGACGGCGTTAGCTGTCCTTGCTCGCGCACGCCGCCAACACCAGCACTGGTTCGACGACAACGACGCCGTCATCAGCAATCTGCTCGCTGAGAAGAACCGCCTACACAAAGCCTACGTAGACCACCCTGCTGACGACAACAGAGCTGCTTTCTACCGCTGTCGCCGCCACCTTCAGCAACGACTACGCGAGATGCAGGACGCCTGGACAGCCCGCAAAGCTGAGGAGATCCAAGGATACGCGGACCGCAACGAATTGAAGAACTTCTTCTCCGCAATCAAAGCTGTCTACAGTCCGCCGACGAAGGGCACTGCTCCTCTCCTCAGCGTCTACGGCAACACTCTCCTGACTGAGAAGACGCAAATTCTACAGCGATGGGCCGAGCATTTCTGATGCGTCCTCAACCGCCCCTCCGCCATCTCCGACGCCGCCATCGACCGCCTGCCGCAAGTGGAGACCAACGTGGACCTTGACCTCCCATCATCTCTTCAGGAAACCATCAGGGACGTGTAGCAACTCTCAAGCGGGAAAGCACCCGGCTCGGACGCAATCCCTGCTGAGGTCTACAAGCACGGAGGTCCCCAACTCATGGACCACCTGACTGCGCTCTTCCAGGAGATGTGGCGTCAAGGTGAAATCCCGCAAGATTTTAAGTACGCAACCATCGTGTATCTCTACAAGAGAAAACGGAACCGCCAAGTCTGCGACAATCACCGTGGCATCTCCTTGCTGAACATCGCCGGGAAGATCTTCGCTCGCATCCTCCTCAATCGTCTTAATAATCATCTGGAACAGGGCCTCCTGCCGGAAAGTCAATGCGGTTTCCGTCGTCATCGCGGGACCACGGATATGATCTTCGCCGCCCGTCAACTTCAGGAGAAGTGCCAGGAGATGCGAACCCACCTGTACTCTACCTTCGTGGATCTGACAAAAGTCTTCGACACGATGAATCGTGAAGGGCTGTGGAAGATCATGCAGAAATTCGGTTGTCCGAAACGATTCATCCAGATGGTGCGTCAGCTGCACGACGGTATGATGGCGGAGTCACGGACAACGGAGCTGTCTCAGAGGCATTCGCAGTAACCAGCGGAGCGAAGCAGGGATGCGTGCTGGCGCCTACCCTCTTCAGTCTTATGTTCTCTTCCATGCTGATGGACGCCTACCGCGACGAACGTCCCGGGATCCGCATCGCCTACAGGACGGACGGTCACCTTCTGAACCAACGACTGATGCCCTTCCAGTCGCACGTATCCACAACCACCGTTCACGAACTTCTCTTTGCCGACGACTGCGCCCTGAACACCACTTCGGAAGAGGAGATGCAAAGGAGCATGGACCTGTTCTCAACCGCCTGCGAGAACTTCGGTCTGGTCATCAACACGCAGAAGACGGTGGTGATGCATCAACCGCCACCCAACACCGCCACTCCCCCCCAGCACGCCGCAAATCAGCGTGAATGGGACCCAACTGCAAGTGGTGGAGAACTTCCCGTACCTGGGTAGTACTCTCTCCCGTAACACCAAGATCGATGACGAAGTCGCCAACAGGATCTCGAAAGCCAGTCAAGCCTTCGGCCGCCTCCAAAGCACAGTTTGGAATCGTCATGGTCTTCAACTGAGCACAAAGCTAAAGATGTACAAGGCCGTCATCCTGCCGACGCTGCTGTACGGATCGGAGACTTGTACAGTGTACACAAAGCAGGGACGCAGACTAAACCACTTCCACCTCAGTTGTCTCCGTCGCATCCTGAGGCTGAACTGGTAGGACCGCATCCCCGACCCTGATGTGCTGGAACGGACGGGAATCCTCAGAATCTACACCATGCTGAGACAAATGCAGCTGCGCTGGAGCGGTTATCTGGTGCGCATGGACGACGAGCGACTACCCAAACGACTCTTCTACGGAGACGTCGCAACGGGTTCTCGCCGTCAAGGTAGTCGAATTCGTCGATACAAGGACACTCTGAAGTCCTCCCTGAAGCGTCTGCAAATCAATCCGACCAACTGGGAAGAACTCGCCCGCGATCGTCCGACATGGAGGAGAACAGTGAAGACGGGCGCTGCTATCTATGAAGCCAACCGAATCGCCGCCGCCAAAGCGAAACGCGAAGCCCGCAAATCCCAACTGCGCCCAGTACGCAACACCGATGCACAACCGCTTCCAACGTGTCCTCGATGTCAACGGACATTCCGGGCTCGAATCGGACTTGTTCGACATCTTTGGATCAACTGTACCTCTCGGACCGCACCATCAGCCGTCCCTCCACCCGCCTCTTCCTCGTCCACTCTGCCGCCAACTAACTCTGACATTTCCTCTGAAGCGCCACTTCCATCCT
>CACRXP010000072.1:997358-1029533 GCA_902702965.1 Spirometra erinaceieuropaei
TAGATGCAGCGCAAGTCTACCGGCACTATAAACCCCTGCGCAAGTCACCGTCCCTGCTCCCACCGCTGCTGCAGCTGTGGGGCACACGGTGGACATCGTCGAAATCGACGGTCGAACTGTCGTGTGTGTGTGTGTGTGTGTGCCAGGGTGTTCGTGCACCAGACCCTGACAACGGGCTCCGCTTTAAATGCGCCGGACCAAAACAGGGACCAGATTGGGTCACGGCAAGCATTAACCAGGCTACCCAAAGTCCGCGAATCGCATAACAAATGCCACACTTGTGGGGTATAGTGGCTGACCTAGACGACGGTTTCACGCCGCACCAGCGGCTGCGCCGTATCGCCACATCAGACGGCGAACAGGCTCGGAGAGCGAACTGGCGAATGAGGTAGGAAGGAGGGAGTGAGGTTCACTCTGAGGCTTCATCCTCACGTAAGTTTCGAGGCATTCCTCTGTCAAGACGCCCTAACAGTCGTGGCTTTGAAGGCTGCCAACTGAAAAGACAAATCTGTCCTCTTCGGATGATGAGCCACACTCAATGGGTCGTCCCTAATGTGATCTCTCTGACACTCCCACACAGATGGACTTCGATCCCCTCCAGTTTAAACCTGACGCACTTCTCGGGGAAGACGTCGTGTGTGGCAAGTGTGGACGAGCTTTTAGCTTTGTCGGCCCGCGTGTACCCGAGTTCGCCTCCAGCCGTCCTGACTCACTTTTGCCACTGGACACTGAAGGGTGGGTTCTGAAGTTCGGCAGATGCTGCGCAAGTGCGCAATCACTGTAGACTAATTTACGCGGGAGTTACCGACTTATACCCCCCCCCCTGCCGTGGGCGTCATCCTCTGTGACGGTCCAACCGTTGTGTGTTAAGCTTGCGATCGTGTCATTAGGGAAAAATCTATTGTCTAACTCCTGGTCGTGTTCGTCATGCGCTCAGAGCTCAATTTAAGCAGCCCCTTTGCATCTACCCGACAGTTTGACCGTCGTTACCGACGATGTCCACCGTGTGCCGTATGGCGTGCTGAAAGCAGGAACAGTGACTTCATGTGGCTTACTTTATTATTGATAGTAGACTTGCGCGGAATCTTCCGCGCTTTCTCCTCTCCCACCTGGTTCCAGTGTCACGACAAAGTCAAGAGGTCCAGGTCCAGGCGAGGCGCAGGTGGCTGGCACGGTGTAAACCCGCACCTAGGCGTGCCGCCATACCCCAATGTTGACATTTGTTATGGGTGCACATTCCTGATAACGCCTTCCGGACTCCGATCTAGCTCTGGTGTTGGTTCCCCGTATCTAGCTCGTTTTAGGGGCAGTGCACCTACCCATCCCTCTGATGACCGACTTTCAATCGTTGTCCCCGTAACTCGTGTCCAGAAGTGACTGTCAAGATTGTTTAGCGGGAGTGAGTGACAGAGTGGGATCTTGATGGCAAGAGTGCATGCGCAAACTGTCTCTGATGCGAACGTTGAGGTTTCTGTGAGTGAGGCAAGACGGTCACTTTGATACATTGGTTAATCTCCTTGCGGTCAGTCGGTCGAATTCCAGGTACAATGGTAGTGAGCGTCTGCTCACCGCTTCAAAGCCAAAAACAATATTTCTTAAATCAAATTACTCACATACCAAAGTCCAGAATCACTACCGATAAACCCAGAGGAGGCAGGAGAGGTCATTCGCTACCTATTTGATTTCGCTAGTCACACCACAACTCCAGGCTTGGAATTCGGGTATCAAACCGGAGTCCATTGGTTATTGGAACAGTAACTATCATTGAGCTACGTACTCATGTCGTGTTGCCCGAAATTGGAAATCATCATATGTGAATGCGCCTGTCGATCTATCCTGACTGCTGGAAGGGACGCTAGCGCTCCTCCAGGACTTCGGATTCATCTGGCATGGTTGACTGACGATGTGGATGATGAATACTGCCAGTAAGCAAAAAATATCCCCTTCGGAATACCCTACTCTCTCTATTGGTTGCCGTGCGACCGCCTGCACCAAACCCAGATCAGTTCCCCAAAGTAGATGTAAGGTCCGTGTTTTACTGACTCCAGGGGCTGGATCTATGAACGTCATTCCTACACGTCGCTGAAAGTCTCCGGTGCATATGCACGAAAACCTGACCTTCACGACTTTTTATTCAGTGCAAAGTATATAAGCTAAAGTGAGAAACTTTGTTGGCAGAGGCGAGGAAGGTTGTAACGGTCATTTCTGTCCTACTTAACACTGTCAGCCAACCCTACTCAATTCTAGTCCGAAAAAGCCCGCATTCGAAGTCGTGACTGTGGTTGTGAATCTCGTCAAGGTGTTGCAAACCTCCTGAAGTACGGCGTGTTGGAATGGTTTGGTTGGTAGCTTGACTTCCCTTTTCCCAGCATACTTTGGTCTCAGTTCCGTAATCCCTGCCATTTTACAGGGTCCTGACGTTGGCTGGAAATGTTGAGCTGCATTGATGTGATGCCACTTTCCACTGTTACGTCCCATTATACCTTCATTAAGGCGCAACCTACTAAGGCTAGTGGGTCTTCAAAGTCCTACTGACTTCGCTGTTCCTCCAATTTCACTTTTCCGTCAACAAAGCTATGGGATTTAGGACCTTTTACACCCCACCAAGGATGATACCCTGTTGTCGCCGAAACTCATTTCAGCTTGCCGAGTCCCCTGCAAAATTCAATGACGTTAGCAGGACCTGACCTGAAACGCAAGACACTGTGAAATCAGCCGCTTCTGGCTCTTTTATGCCTCCCTGCAACGACCCATATCCCCAAGCAACACCGCCACGAATGAAGGCGAAATTTAGAGTTTCAGGTGTATGCATAATCGAAGAAGTGTTCCGGTGCTCGACTCTTCTTCACTTAAACACCGCCAAGCCCAAGCGCAAACCTGCGCTCTCATGGCCATCATCATTAGCATCATCACCGGAAAAGCAACATATAACTGTCTCAGCAACTATTAGAGTCTGCCTGAGTTGATGACGTACACATTCCTGCAGGAACAAGTGCGCCCTGGAGTATTTCGTTCTCTGGATCTGAGGATCATGCTGGCCTTGGGAAGCCACATCGATGGGCGTGTATCCAGTCCTTCATGAGTTCGTGTTACTGCTGTATGTCGCTGCGATTTTCTTTGCATGACGACCATCCCCAGAGCACCAGTCGATGATAAATCGCAAATCATTGCGATCGTTTTAGAGCCAACGCCTGATGATGCCGCGCAGTTATGTCTGCTCATGTGTCACGATCTCTCATCTGGAAAACCTTTGATAGGTGTGCTCTTTGAGGTGTGATTTAAGGTTGAAGATCAATGAATACCCGAAAGGTCGTGACACTCCCTGGCTAACGTAACAGCGGCTCTGCACATCCACCGTATATCAAACGTATGTTTTTTCTATTTTCAGCATTACTGAGTCCATTACTAGGTTCTGCTTATCGGACATGAGTTGCCGAAACTCGTGAAAGCTAACAGAAGTCATTTAGCATTGTGCAATAATTTACCGTACTAACAACACAGGTATTAGCTACAAAGCCCAGACACGCGTGTTTCGCCGATCTTGTGCCGCTGCCTGACGCAGCTGCGAGGGGTTCGGCTCGTCAGTGGGTCCCCCAGCTTTCCCCGTGTGTTTTCTGGTATATGCACTCCAGTTTCAACTTGCCTTGCTTAATTTCCGAGGAAATTAATGCGCGAACTTGGAGTAACTCTTTCGAAACAGGCCTTTTCAGGCACAGTCCGAAATTTGATATAAATATTTGAGCTGAAATCCATCAGCTACTGCGGAATAACCGCTTAATATTCACAAACCGCCAACAGGCAGCCAGTAGTATAGCACTGACGAGCCGAACCCCTCGCAGCTGCGTCAGGCAGCGGCACAAGATCGGCGAAACACGCGTGTCTGGGCTTTGTAGCTAATACCTGTGTTGTTAGTACGGTAAATTATTGCACAATGCTATACTACTGGCTGCCTGTTGGCGGTTTGTGAATATTAAGCGGTTATTCCGCAGTAGCTGATGGATTTCAGCTCAAATATTCATATCAAATTTCGGACCGTGCCTGAAAAGGCCTGTTTCGAAAGAGTTACTCCAAGTTCGCGCATTAATTTCCTCGGAAATTAAGCAAGGCAAGAAGTCATTTAATATGATGCAAACTTCCGCATTAGGTAAACAGCAGTATAGCATTCTTAAGGGCAAAATAAGTTCTCTGGAATCCTCCATTAAAAACTGTGCGAAATCCGAGTGCAGTCTCACAGGTTTTCGTCTGAAAGGAGAAACCGCAGGCGACAGCTGAGAAAGAGGGGACGCAACCACCGAAACACTCGAACTTCTAATTAAACATAGCAACAGACAGGAGTAATTGAGTTGAAAAATCCTCTGTCACGACAAGCCCCGTCTGGAATAGTCTACCGGGTCTGTTATCCTTGAAGACAAAACAGTGACGTCGGTGAAACTGGGGTTTATTCTGTATGCCGAACACGCAGCAGCAGTGAGGAGGAATGACGCCAGCTCTCAAGTTGCAGCGCATTCGACGAGATTCGGTCACAACGTCAGTTCCGCCTAACTGAAATTATCAGGACAGTGGGCAATGGCGTGAGTCGCAAGCTGCTTTAGTCATGGTTTACCAGTCTCCAATCTATCAAGAAGCTCAATGAACTCTCCTTCCGTATTCAATGTCAGCAGAGTAATCTGGCACGTGGGGAGCCCGCGGGCGTATACCGTTTCCAGCGCCAGTATCGATGGGTCAAAGGTCCTAGTAATTTTTACGTCAATACCCAACACGAATGATTAAATTTCGACATGTGACGAGAAGGATACGAGTCATCAGCTAATCATCGCACCATTAGCGATGACTGAGGGAGCTGTCAGTATGTGGTCTGCATAGCGACTGCTTCCTGTAAGCGTTGCAACCACAGTGCGTTCCTAGTTCTTTTCTCTTGCTGTCTATGATGAGGAGTTCCTGCGAGAATTCGAAACGCCAGCTGATCGTGTCTTCTCCTACCCAACTGATTTCTCCATCCTGCTTTCATGCTCGTATTGGCAGATGACAGCATCAGTTTACGAAGATGAGACCAATTAAGTGGTAAAATTCCATTTTTGTGCGAAAAAAACATCGAACATCAAAACCATATTTGCACCTTGGGCCACAATAACAGAGACACAGGAGACTAAAAGTTGTCATGGCAGTGGATGACTCACGCGACTCGGTACGTTATGCCTTTTAGACTGAGTCCCTCCAACACGAGCAGCTTTCAAGTAGTGTGGCTTTCGAGTCGTATGAACATAAACGGGAACTAGGAAAGCTATTTTTGGGTCAGTGAAATGATGCAAGTTGTGTAAGCGATGAACAGTGGATGTGTCTTTCGGCTTCATAAAGCGCACTGACATTTGCGGAACCAACCTGGACTTTTCCTATTCTGGTTCAAGTTTTTTTATAGCCTACTGATGTCGAATCTTTCGTGCAATGTGTCCTACAATCTCCTCTTCTGTCCTGCATTCAGGACAGATTGTCTAACGCAATCTCATGTAACTACATTTTTCACCTTATTTCCCTGTGCAGTTAATTAATTAATCTTGTTGCGTGCCTGGCTCTAGAACGCAAGTGTAATCTTAACCCTGTAGCTTCGGGCAGTAGTCCCCTGTTTTATGCTATTTCTTTGACAAAAATAGAAAAAACAGCTAAAAATCAGTACTGAAGGTGCTAATTTCGGTAAATCTTATTTTGCCCAAGAACTTTTGCATTTTTTGCGCTTCCAGAGATGCCTTGTCCTCTCCCAAGCGCCCCTGCCAGCACATGGCCCCTTCAAAGGTGGGGCTGAGAAGGTGCTGGGTGGGGCCGGAGCCCCATCTGAATTGAAGCATTTTGAAGCGTATATGCATCTAAAGTTATGTTTCAAAAGCACCGATCATTGTACCTTCTTTGGCATTAAAAGGAGCTTATTTATCAAAAATGGCTTATAAACCATGGAAAAAGCATTCGTTTACACCCACTGAACGTAACTGCGGATGAGCCCAATATATTGAGGTTTTGTTTAAGTCGCATACTGTGTAAGCTCTTATTTGTTAACCAAGCTGTTTATATAGGCAGAATGCTATTGCCGACAAAGACAAGGGAGACTGGAATGGCCATTTCTGGCTTATTAGCCGTCGTCAGCCAGCCATACCCAAGCTGTTTATGTTATTACTTCGTACATTTGACAATCGGTCGCGGATAATATCGTGCGTCAACCAATGCTGTTTTCATGCTCTTGATAACTGCCTTAGTTAGTTTATGTATCTTATGCTAATTATTTTGGTATTTACTCACCAGCCAGTTCAAGTAGTCGAGTTGTATGTCTATGTATGTACTATTTAACCTTGGTTCTTATAGTCCACTTATACAAATTGTTTATCGTCTTTTACTGAATATCCAAAGCAATTATAAAGCCTAATTACTATGGATATCACCGAATCATCATATACAAACGCATTAAGCGCCAGACGAAGGCATATTATGAGGCCACTGAAGAGCCTGAGTCTGAGGTTCCCTCAACGTTGACAGCAGTTGGCAATCAATCCCCCGAACGAGAAATGCTTATACTGACCTCGGAAACTTCTGCCGGCTGGTATTATGTGTGTGCGCCTCAGGGGACTCACCATACAGGTCGATATTTTAAAGGGGTGCCAAAAGTGGACGGAAATGTGGGGTTAGGCGGGGCTGTCGCGTAGAATGCCCCTCCACAGCCCCGACATGTTTGAGGGGTTTAGGCGGGGCTGGTGCCGGCAGGGGTGACATAGTTTAGTTTATTTGAGGACAATAGGCAATGTTTACGATTTCCAGCTAACTGAAGCGCGTCTACGGGCTTCTAAAAGCCGGGCTCACAACATGAGCAGTTTGCACCGTCTAACTGTAGCGAATTGTCGAATAATTTAAATGCCTTCTACTTATGCTGTCATTTTGGGTCTTATTCAATTTTTGTAGAATCTGATAAGCATCGAAACTACATAAAAGAAAGATAACCACAGACAAGCTCAGACATCCTGAAATGTTGTGTCCTGAGGGAAGGGACCTTAAAATGGTGAATTTTCCACCTGAGTAGCTTTGTTGAGCCAAGTCCGGTTCACAAATACAACATTGCTGCAACCTGGGAACTCTTGAGACGCTTCTTTTGAGGAAAGGAGAACTATTCCATCTGCAAAACAGATTGTCCAGCAGAACGCCAAACATACCAGGTAGTTGGTTTGCGCCGTTCAGAATTTCGGGCTGATCACTAGTGAATTAAAGGCAGCATCTATAAATTTTGATGATAACGGTCAGGGACCCCAGAATGTTCATTTCTGCCGTTGTATACGCTATTGATCAATGTTACCTCAATTCAAGGGATAGGTGCACTGTGGTTTCAATCCGGGTTCAGTGAGGAATCGGACGATTTAAATCCAACGCTTTACCTCATTCTGTCCGCTGAGATCTAAAATGCGCAAGGTCACACGAGAGCAATGTTCACAGACCTATTGTTGTTGCTGCGCGGAAATGAGTGCTTCACTTCTGGCCGCTGAAGCCGCAGTGTCGGTAGAAACTCTTGTAGTCTGACCGCGAGAAGTCGAACGCATGATAGTACTTAATAATATTAGTTTCCGTCTCCTGTATGGTTTAATTCAGTCGATCTTTCACTTGAAGTTTCAGGCTCTCTTTCATTGCCCTAATTGGGTGGGGATATAAAGAATAATGGAACTTGCCCAGTTCTTTGAAGGAAAGAGCTACTTACGGAAATTTTTAGTCGTTGTATTTACTGCGAAGTTCTTTGCAAACTATAATCCCCTCATCAATTTATGATCATGCTCACAAATTGTAATTCCAACTACTCACCAGTTGTTGATTCCTCCATTCAACTTTAAGACAACCCTTCAAGTGTTCCTTCCGAAACGATTTAGTCACCTCCAAGTTATACATGCTTTGAAACAGGAACACTTTGCGAGTTTTCATCTAATTCAGGAGAAAATAAGAGCTTGGATGAGGCAGTTTCTGAGTGCGAATCCTATTTAAAAGGTCCCTTAAAAATTATCATGAACACCAATTTAAGATGCATTGCCCAAAGATGACTGCGACTGGTGGGTTCTTACTGAAAGACAAAAAAATCCACGAAATGCAGTAAAGGTAGTAAAAACATGAACCTCGGTCAGCATTGGTCACAAAAAGTCAGCCACGCAATTCCTTGTGAAATTAAGTAGGAGGAAAAACTCAAAGAAGGCAGTAGATTATAATTGGCCCGGAGACGGCAAAAAAAACATTTCTCAAATACTTTAGGGTAAGGTGATACCATACTAACAGCACAGGTGCTAGCCAAAAGCCCATACACGCGTGTTTCGCCCATGTTTTGCCGCTGCATGGCGCAGCTGCGAGTGGTTCGGCTCGTCAGTGGGTCCTTCAGCATTCCTCGTGTGTTTTCTGGTAGATACTCCAATTTAGAAATTTTCTTCTGAAGAAATTAAAAAGAGACAATTTCTAACTTGGAGTGTCTACCAGAAAACACACGGGGAATGCTGGGGGACCCACTGACGAGCCGAGCCCCTCGCAGCTGCGCCATGCAGCGGCAAAACATCGGCGAAACACGCGTGTATGGGCTTTTGGCTAGTGTTCTGCTGTTAGTATGGTATCAACTTACCTTAAAGTATACTACTAGCTGCCTATCGGCAGTTAATTAATATTACGCGGTTATCCCGCTGTGGCTGATGGACTTTGTCCCCAATATTCATACACAAAATTCTCGGTCTTAGCCTATGGACCTTGAATAAACTGATCTACTTCAACTTCGTAGATAATTTCTGAGGAAATTCAAAAGAGACAATTGCGCAAATAGTCTCCCAAGAAGAAATTTAGAGATCAACATGAGAGAGGAGCCTGAAATTACTTCAAGATCGACAAAGTGGATTAATTCCTGAAAAGCACATTTTTAAACTAATGAAAGGCAATCAACTAATTTTTGTTTTGTAACGTCAACTTGTTCTGAAATTCTCCTCTTAATAAAACGATCCCATCTTCGCAAAAGAATCCGTGAACTTACATGCTTGTATCGATTGGAGGTCTAATCGTTCGTCTTACTTCCAGAGGATAGAGTAATCTCGGCAGACCCCACACCACTGTTTGGCTTTTAAGATGAACGTCCGCACAGATCTATGTCGGTCTTAGAACTGTGCGGGGTTCGCCCGATGCGGACTCGGATGTGTTCTCGTCCGGCTAGATCAGAACTCGTGTTGACCCTTTGTCCGCCTTAAAGCAGATGCTTGTACAATTTGGATTTTATATGATAGTTCATGGGTTACCTAAAGCGTATATTTTACCCAGTGGTACGGCCATTCAAATTATGAGGCGATTAGTAGGGACGCAGCCCATATCTCTATTGGGTTTAAATTCAAATCCCAGTGACACGGATATTTAAGACAGAAAGGGTGCCTAACGGGTACTTAGCTATCGCTCGACCCAGAAAATTCTGAACAGACTGGCACCTCTTAGATGGTTGTGAATCAAGTGTGAATGAGAGTTGAATTCAAAATGCCATTTTTCGCTACTAGAGTTTCACAGTATGTGTCAGTCGCCAAAGACAGCTAATGATCTCCAGTTGCGATCCAACGTCTAATCACAATATGACAGCTTTACCTCGAGCACAGAAGAGCAAACATACATTAAAAGGTGTGCGGAGACTTTGGCGGAATCTACAAGGAACCATGTGATCTGGACTGATTAATTCGGTTCCTACATAGGTATGGAAGCCTGACGAGAGCAGAGAAGTAGAACCCTCTACATGGGAGACACAAGTCTCACCTAACACAGACAAAGAACCCAGGTTCGGATAGGATTTACCCCTAAATGCTGTTTGCAATTAGGGTCTCAATAAGTGAAGAGTTTCGAGAACCAATTACCTATCCATTTGACCAAAATTATATTTGTATTACGTTTCTACTAACATCTTTTAAGTGGTTAGTTTTTGGTTGACTGCAGCGTTTCTCTGGTCTGCCAACATCCCAATCGGTAGCGGGAAGACATAAGCCAGGAAAGTTAACATGTGTACGGTATGGCAAGCCAGTTTGCCTACATTGTAAAGTTTGGCCATCAGGTGCAGCCTAGTGACCCGTACACAGAGATGAGAATGCAGTCATTCCCGACCAGACGGAGCCGAACCGTCGACTTTCCAATTTCGTCCCATTCCTCTGCCTTTCAACCAATTAAAAACGTGCTTCTCAACTACGCGGATAGCCGATATTACCTTTCTCCTGATTTGCACTGTCAACATGACGTAGACTGAACCATGGCTTTGTATCTGAACGAGCTCTCCATTCCCCCACGATATGCACCAAAAAGATTACTAGGTATTAAAATTGTAGAGTATGCCGTTGTCAACGGTAAGCTTAAAGTCGTCGTATGCATCCAGTCAACATTTACATCCCTATGTACCTGAAGAGACTGAGGTAGTCATAAATAATTTGATCGCAAGTCGTTTAGCTGAGAATCTGTGTTTTTAGGACATTCATTTAGATAATGGGTTTTCTAACGCCTACTCCATTCAAATTGGTGAGCAAAGACGCAGTGGGTTGATGAAAAGCAAACAAATATTCCCCATATTCTTCGAAATGGAATATTTGAAGAAGTCTGTGATGTTTAGAGTCAGGACAGCTTTCGAAACGGTGCATCCAACAATCGAGGGAGTCACTGGGTGTTTGCTCCATGTTCAAGTCCATCAACATAGGATGAAAAGGCCGGATAAACGTGAACATGTGGCAAAAACTCGATGACTTCCTCGATTGTCTGACACACTTTCCCAATGGAACAGTCGATTAATAGGCATACTCGCGAGTGTAACGCAATAACGTTTGTGCTGTACGCGTACATGGTACGTAAACTGACCGTTCTATATCATCAGACCTCAGCCCGAAGTGCGAATGCGTGTGGCACCTGTTAGGTGGGAGCTTCTAATTACATTAGTTTCCGTATCCCATCTCATCTCTAGTCGGCTTGACTTGGGAAAATGATGACAAGACAAACTTCTACACATCGATTTAACCTTGCTGACCTCGCCATTACAATACATTTCTGCGTCCCACGACACTTTATGGACGTTAGTGTTAAGAAGATTACCAAATGGGTTACCAGACTGGAGGGTCAAGAGACCCCTGTTGGTGTGATTATCTTGGCAGCTATGCTCTGTGGGGGATCTGAGTACGACAGCGCACTGGAATAGGAACGCTCTCCCCACTCCCTCTTATGCAGGTGGTTCTGCACTGAACTCCAGGGGACAAAGGTCAGGGTTTAAGTTAGGGCTGGGTTAAGATAGGTTTGAGGTCAGGGTTAGGGCAAGACATTAGGTATCCTTTCCTGGAATTTAACGCAAGGGCACCCGTATTACCGAAGGCCTTTATTTCCACGTCCTTCCCTCGTTTTTTTAAATGCGCCTCCCGCGTGTGTGCTCTGGAACGTGTGTGATACGCGTAGATGAAGGTTGATAGCAAGCCATAAACTGCGCCCGTGCCCAGCCGTTTAGACTTTATCTTAGCACTGGGGATTTTCAGATCCGGTGGCAAAGAGGAAGGACGACGCTTCGTAAGTCGTCGCCACTATACGCTAACCTGCACAATCGTAATATGAATAGATTATGATAAAAAAAACTACCAATTAGTTCCACAATCTCCTCAACTCAGACACGGGAAATCTTTTGCTTAGTTACCTAACCCGACAGCAACAATTTCGTATGTGTGGTATGCGTTGGAATTCATGAAACATTGATTGCTTTCTTTCGATGGGAAGGGTTACTTGGGTGAGGTTATCAAATTGATTGCCAGGGGGCACAAACTAGTTTAATCACCTCAATAACAAACTGTCTTCCGACTGAGCATTGTTCTAACCGCCTTTGTAACTTACACTCGAAGAATGTCATTACTGAGTACTGACACTGTTAACTGGTTTTCGAAGTTTGTACCAATTCAACCAAGTATATTATAAAAAAGCTGCGCGAGAATTCACTCCTTATATATATTCCATAGCAAATTACGTCTTCTTCGAATGGGGAATAAAACAGCGGATTACTTAGGTTTTGAACATTTTGACAACACTTGCATGCATACTCCCACGGTTTCCGAGCTGCATACATTCTATTTTTTCTAAGCATATATCCATAATTCTGTGCATCCCCATAAAGTGACCCCCGGTGCACATTGATAATCGCAGCAGATATGGGTCATGTGCCATTTCTAGGGAGTAACACTAATTAACCAGAAGATGATGAGCTGCACGAAAAAGCATGCAAGTCATAAGACGATGAGGCGTTTGCCGGGAGGGGTTTATTAGAGGTCTGAGGTTTCGAGTAGTTTCTTCGTCTGCGCATCTTCAGACCTCTGATAAATCTTTCCCCGCGAACGCCTCCTCTTCTTTTGATATACCATCTGCGAATCAAATTTTTACTACTATTGAATCATGTAAGTTTCAAAACTTTGCCCTTATTTCAACCTTCTTCATAACCTCGGTAATTCCTGCCTCTAATTATAGGCTGGAATGAAGTTTCTTTAAAATGTGTACAAAATGAAATTTTGATAGAATTCCCTGTAATGTGGGGTTTACTTTTGAAACCATTGAAAATTAATCAGTAAAAACGCAGACTAACTATCTGATGATTTTTTTCGAATGTTGACCGGAACGATGCTCACTTAAAATCAAGTTTGTTCCTTTGTAGGGGGTTATTTAGATGTATGTTCCCTGTCGAGCATTTTGAAGCCGCACTTAAGCAATCCTCACGTCCGAATGAACGTGTGCGGTAAGAAGATAAACAGGGGAAAGGCCGACTTTTTATGTTTGGCTAAAGAAATAAAAGTAGGTGCATTCTGTCATAAGTTTCATTGTGGTCTTCCTCGAAGTTCAGAAGCGGAGCACTTGCTTGAACTACACATGCGCACAGCCTCTATATAGTCAAACCGCTGGCCATTTCACTAAAAGATCCGAAAACACGAGGACCACCTGCTCCGAAATGTGTAACGAGCTTGGTCTTGAATCCTGACGCATCAGCAAATGATTTTGCAGATTGCTATTGCCGACAAAGAAAAGGGAGACTGGAATGACCAGTTCTGGCTTATTAATTGTCGTCAGCAAGTCATACCCAACCCCGAAGTGTGGAACACCTGAGGATCGATTCCGCGACCTGTCAGAAGTTCAATGCCTCTAACCACTGAGCCAAGGGCTCGTTGTCTTGTCGGTTACGATCGGGAACATACATTGGTGAAGGGGCGCTCACCGATCGTTTCTACGGAACTCACTTGTCCCGTTGTGCATTACAGGTTCTCTCTCTCGAGTCCAACCGGCAGCCGCACAGCGGCGCACGATATTGGCAGAATGTTATTGCCGACACCTACCTTCAGAAAGCAGGCCGCAATTATTCGTTTACCTTAAAGCCCGTAACAGTTGTTCCAAATCGATCAATTCGTGTTTGTTCCCGAGTAAAGTTGGTATCAAAAGAAGAGCTTGTAGCGAAAAAAGAATGCTCTGCGTCAAGCAGATACCCGTAGTAACACGACGGAGATAGTTGACAAATACTGAATTCTAGCTTCTTCAAAATCCTCCTTGCAGTCAGTAACTTGCACATATGTCTCCTTGCGTGGTCCGCTACATGTATGCAGGAAGTAGCAAACACACGACATTCTTAACGGCCAGGCGGACCAAAAGACTGTAGATAAATAATCAATCTGACATTTTGATTTGGCTCGTGGACGAATAGACGGTGGGGAACGGACACATGGACTTCCCCATATGGACTGCACTGAATTCCAGGGGGTTAGGACTAGTGTTAGGGTTAGCGGGATTGGGATTAGACCCCAAATTAGGACACGGAAATAGATACCCCTTGGAATCTGGCGCAAGATCCCTTGTAGTACAAGGGACAACGGTAGGGTAAGGGCCCGACTTAACTGCCGACAGACTGCGGATCGTGTCATATGGCGTTTTATCTTGGCATCCATTTGCATGCCATTGCAGACATTATGCTGCCAATAACAATTACTTCCCATAACCTCAA
Source organism: Spirometra erinaceieuropaei (assembly GCA_902702965.1). NCBI lineage: Eukaryota > Metazoa > Platyhelminthes > Cestoda > Diphyllobothriidea > Diphyllobothriidae > Spirometra > Spirometra erinaceieuropaei. The sequence continues at coordinate 1,011,367 of CACRXP010000072.1, forward strand.
ACTATCACTTAAACCCCGTTATTTTTCGGAAATTTGATTTTTGTTTATTTTCAATTAACGCGCTCATTCCCGTTGCCATTTGAAAGCGTACAAGAAGACTTCCAGCAGAAATCCTGACAATTTCTGTGTTTTCTTGTATCTCGTCAGCTTACTGTCTGGCGTGCTGCCCCACCGCCATAACCATCATTTCTGTACGACTCGATCCACAGCCTACGCCATACCGTTGCCGTACCGAGGACCCCTATTCACGTGTTTAACCGAATCTACAGCAAAATATTCATTTTACACACTTTTCTGAAGAACTGGATATCCCTGTCGTACTATAGTAATTCAAACTTCTCAGCATTTTTCGACAAATTTATTTCGATTGCCTCCTCACAAACCCGAATTGTTCTGAAGATAATAGTCCCAGCTCAAACACCATTAAATATTAACCAGGAGGCGTGTCCATTGCGGTATTTGGTTCACTCGGACTGGGTTTACTCGATGCTGGATTCCTAAAAACTCCCGAATTACTGATTTACTTGCCATCCGGTGACTCACAAGCCTAGATCCAGAGGTGCTGGGCGTTCGTTGGAACCTAACTAGAAAAGGCCTGCCTTTTGGAGGCCCTGCTGTCACGTCCTGCGGCAAAAAATCTGCTGTAAGCTGCAGAATCCTCCGATAATTTCAGATCGTGGAGTTCGTCTCAAGCCGTCCACGTCAGTGGCCAGCAATCTGTCGAGGTTGCCGTTAGGAGTGGTGTTCTCCAAGGCTCTGTTCTTGGCCCTACACTGTTCGTCGTATACGTCAACGACTGCGCAAACGAACTGGATTGCGATTTTGCAATGTTTTATGATGACATCAAGATCTGGAGTACCATACGAAGCGAAGTTGACGAGGCGCGACTGTAGACGAATCTAGACCGCCTTGAGCAATGGTCAAAATACTGGCTTCTACCGTTCAACGTAAACAAGTGTAACTTCCTACGCGTCGGCAGAACCAGTTCTCCTAACCGCACGGTCTACCGTCTGGCTGGCAAATCACTGCAAGAAGTCGACGCCCTGAGGGACTTGGGTGTATGGATCACAACCTCGCTTAAGCCTTCGCTGCACTGCTCAAAGGTAACCAAGTCAGCGATGTCCATTCTATACCTCTTCAAACGGGCGTACTCTTCCTTTCATGAAAACTGCTTCGCCAAGGTCTTCCGAACGTTTGTGCAACCGCATCTGGAGTTTGCTATCCAAGCATGGAGACCCTGAACCGTTAAAGACCTAGGCATAGTCGTGAAAGTTCAACGGCGGTCAACGAAACGTGTATTTGGACAGTGGTTTCTACCCTACGAAACACGATTAGCTAATCTTGACCTCTTTCCTTTGAGTTACAGACAGCTACGTGGGGGCCTGATGCAAGCTTTCCGTATCGCGCGCAATCAGGGCTGCTGCCTCGCATCTGGAGACTTATTCCAGTTGGCGACTACGACTAACCTGAGAGGCCATCCACTCAAGCTACGTGTGGCTGGTGCCCGGCTAGACACATGAAAATTCTTCTCCAACAGATTGATTGCAGCTTGGAATGCTTTGCCTGAGGATGTCGTTATGTCGGGATCCGTAGACACTTAAACGGAGGCTAGATCAACATTGAAACGCGCACCACAATAACACGGGACTACAGCCACTTTGGAGCCAACGTTGACAATTTAGTGTTATGACGACGCTACTACCAGTATTCAAGTAACGTATGTCTGTGTAATATACTAATTTTGGACCACGTCGCACACCGCTGCTCGCACTCCACGATGCCTGCAGACTAGAAAAATTTTAATTCTTTTCCTGTATCTCAGGTATGCTTCAACTGTCTGCTGCATTTAATCAACAAACCGAGTTCATGCGACTTTAAATGATGTTAACGCATGAAATTCTGTGTTCATCTGTACAGTTTTTATTATTCCCCTTGTATTTCTTTCATGTTGCTTCCTTTCCATTTTCTCCATATACTTCCTCTGCATGTAACCAATAGGAATTTCGAAGGCACACGCCTACTTTCCCTGAAATAAACTGATACTGATACTTAAGCCATTTCTGAACTACTCAAAGGGTGGCAGCAGTCCCCCCCCCATTCCTCACAACCGGACATAAGACTGTCGCGCGCAGCGCATCGGACAGTTTCTGACCTTCCCTTCCGACACCCTTTACGGCTTCTTAGCTAAATAACGCTCTTGAACAGAGGACTTCCCAAGCATTTTTCAGGTACCTCTTATTTTAAATTACACCGAGTACCATTGTTTACTCTTTTTATTAAAAGACTCCGGTCTCAAATAGAACCTTTTTCACTGTCATAGCCAAGCCCCACACCATTTTCTTCCTCCTAAAAAGTCACAAGTTAAAAAAAAACAGCCGGAATATATGCCGCGTATACGCAAGCATAGCACACGTTCGTTTATTTACAACGGATTGCAGACCAGCGTCCCTAGGCCGGTGTTATTAACCAGTCCAGGGAAAACATGAAGAGACGTCGTGGGAATGGGGTTTGGCGATAGGCGAGAAGTTGAGGCTTGGGGAGATGAGAGTCAGAACTGAGCATGCTACAAATACCACTCCTTGCTGCGAATGTCCGGCTGGCCAGTTTGGGCCGATGCGATGCCCTGATCGACGGTCTCCACATTCTTCGCTCCCTTAGCCTCTCGAGTCTCGTAGTCGCCGCGCTTGAGAGTGAAGTTCCTGGCGAAGACGATCAGCAAGACGAGAACAGTCAACACGAGGAGGCTTCCAACCACTGCAGTGAGGAGAAAAGAAGGCAAGATTGCATGGGGAGGATGTTGGAAGCCCTGATTTTACCCGAGGTTTGCTAAGCCCCGGAGTTGCAGACCCAGAAAAAAAATTGAAGAGGGCTTAGGGAACCTATTGTTCAGGTAATATTAACGGACGTAAGAATGAATGTGGCCCGTGACCCGATCGATGAACACAGTTCCAACCTACTAAATACTCCCGATCGCGACCGACAGGTCAATGAAACTGTGGCTCAATGGTTAGAGCGTTGCACTTACTAACGCTCAATAATCAGAAGAACTCGGGTTCGATCCCCAGGTATCCCCAATCCTGGGGTTGGGTAAGACTGGCTGATGACGGTTAATAAACCAGGAATGACCATCTCAGTCTTCCTTTTTGCATTGATTACTAGCGGCTGTGCGGTCTCCTGTGGGGTTCTAGGTTAAATCCCAAAGCACAACCGATGAGCGTCTCACGTAACGCGGTCTGTGAATGCACTTCCAACATAGAATTAAAAGGGACTGCATGTCTGCGTGATGATAGTGTGTGATAATTGTAGTGATAAATGCGCCGAAGTTCCCTGGTGGTGGACTCCCGAAGGTCAACCACATTCTCTCTCTCTACCCTCATCCGTGCACCAGCTGAGTGTCCGAGCTGGCAAACCAACCGATGGCGGGACTGGACGCAGTGGTTGACAGAACCAAAAATAGTCAACGTGTGCCACTAACACGACCTGGCCCCACGCAACGCACGGTGATTTCACACGATGGGGGTGCGCTGCTCGGATGTCACGTGTGCAAGAGTAGCACGGGGATCACAGGAAGAGGGTGCGGGCTCACTAGTTGTCATTAGTTGACAGACCCCAACCCAAAACGGCATAACTGGAGTCTCAGTCAAAGGACCTACCGCTTCCCCCTCTGTCTTTCTCCTCCCGAGGTTGTCAGATTGCAAAACTGCTCGTGTGTTATTATTACTTCATAGTCTCTGAGGCTGAGCTCCTGTACGGGTCTGACAGTTCGGATGAGTATGATCACGGTTCCGGTGATCATGTGGCCTTTTTCTTTGCATATCCGCCTCCGATCAAGAGAACAGAATCGGTAGTTCTGCCATGGCTGCCGTTATCAGCCCACCATACCCAAACGCCAGGTCCAAAAGACCGGGGTTTCGAGACAGTGTTCAGGTAGTTAATTAATGCAACGCCCTACTAGTTTGCCCAGGAAAGTTTTCTTCTTGATCCAAGGCATATTCGTTGGTGACTTTCGTTGTGGGCAGTCATTTTTCTCGAAACTGAAGTTTTATGTTTGAATTAGTATTCAAATGTGACCCAAACGACCATCTTCGTGAAAAGGAGCGCCCGAACACTCGCTAATTCGGTAAATGCCTTCAAGAACAGTCTTATTTTAAAGTCCTCAATAGATAGATAATTGAGAATCTGTATTTATGGGCGATCGGATGAAAACACTGAAAATCATGAAGTATTCAGCAAAATTTCGAGGCCGATCTGAAATTCAACGTAATCCAAAACGAAGGAAAAGTATAGATTAAGTTAACGGAAAAAAGTTCTCTCTATAAACACAAAATGCTATGTTTACGATCACGCCTGTCAGTTCTATTTAAATTTATTAGGCACCGACCGGCCTCATGGCATGTCACCTTATAAAAATTGTTGATCCTACGACGTCCCCATCGGCGAAATCAAGCAAAATCCAGTTTCGCTTGTTGAACCCCATCTCATTTAACTCCAAATTGTCAAGGAAATTACGAAACACTGGAAAACTGTTTTGGAATCTACACCCTGATTGTAGGCAGTTGACAAACCGTCATATGTGAGGTCACACTGCTTATTAGAGGATAGTTAGATGTAAACTTCACTAAAACACTGTTATTAGACGTTATTTTATGTCATCTTTCAAATTTACGTGGTTGGCATAAGAATACATTCTGTACATCTAAAAACTAACTTTACTTAATTAGAACCATTTCTGACATTTTCGGGATATTGCGCTTTTCAAAATAAATCGACAGTTCTAAACAACGCAACACTGCCTATAATATTTATTTTATGTTTTTACTTCCTTTAAACTTGTACTTAGTTAAAATAGACATTTGACTCATGAAATGGTGTCAGTTTGCGAGTGGTTGGCAATCATTCGTAAAGTTCGACACATTTCACGAGTTAGGTCACTAACTGTACATCCTATCAGGTCAAGCCAGACACAATGAAAAAGGAAACCGACACGTTCTAGACCTAAGTTCGAGTGTTTATATGAAAATAGCCTGAGCACCTACCCCTGAAGAGCAAAATCAGAAGACTGCGGATCAACCGATGCCATCTGCTTGAGGGAAACTCATGTACATAACCTAGAGTGTGGCTTTTTGATTTTGCTGTGCACTTTTCATAAACCTCATTTTTCGCATTTTCTAAGGGTGAAACGTAGTAGTGGCGGTACTTTACAAACATAAGTAGAGACGTTTCGGATCACAAAAGTAAGCAGCCTGTGAGACTGTAACATTACCGCCGAATATTATTCGCTGTTGTGTCAGATCTTCCTCGGCACGGCCAATGAGAGTAAGATTCGGCGGAAGCGAAGGAGAAGGTCGAATTTCCAGGGGTTCTGGTGGGGGTAGGATTTCTTCAAATCCACACTTATTTTCCGTAACGGAATCTTTAATGGAGACGAATGAAATCACTGGTTACCTTTTGCAAATGCGGGTGACAGGTATAAATTTATAACTAAAGCGTGGCTTTCTGTTATACGTGGAAATGGACTAGTAAATGACACATGCGAAGGAGAAAACCATTGATGCGAGTCAAAATACGCAAATTTTCTATCCACATAAACACAGCCAGTCCGTAGAAAAGCCGGACTATGTTAGCCAGATTTGGATCGTGATCACTTTCGAGCTAAATTTTTCAAAAGAGCAATTGTTTGACTAACCCTGTGACCGAATCTCACTCTCCCTTGTGGGAGACCAATCCTGCACGTATACGCGCGACAATAAAGGTAAGAGATGATACAGTTGAGAATGCTTTGTCATAAAATCTTTCATTTTCCCTCCATACTGAGTCTCTTTTCACTAAAGTTCGTAAACTTCCTTATTACATTCGTCGTCTTTGTTTCCGCCACACACCTCAACCTTAACCTGGTGATTCATAGATGTCTGCATTCTTCCTCTTATCCTTTATTGCTCTGATGTCATTTTTTCTGCTTTGCTCAAAAAACTCTGATAGTTTTAAGACAAGTTCTCCGAATGCTCTCCTCTACGGCCGTTTTCTTATCTCCTTTTAGCCGATATTACTCTACAACGACATTTCAAAACAGTCAAGCAATTTGCTGGTCGAATTCTGGATGACGTTGCCTATCCCCTGCATTCTGATCTAAGCTCTGCAAAGTCTTCCCGATCCATGCGTCCTGGCCTTTGACTTATCTTTTGTCGTACACCGGCATGTCAACATTTAGTGTTGCCATTCCTGACGCTCTATCTTACATGTGAAGGGACAGAAATACAGAAACTAGGACTCGAACTGTCCCCATAATAGTCGTTTCTTTTTGCGGAAAACTTTTAACTCTTGAGTAATTTACCAACTTATTCTCTGTCCATAGTGAATGAAGTCCATTTTTGCTCCCATTTTAAATCTCCAGCGGTCCCCTCGGCTTTTTCAGTGTGGGCCCACCGCTCTGTCATAGACCGTGTGTGATACTGTAGCCTCTTAATTTCCTCAGAAATTAATCGCCAACATGGAGTAAATCAGCCTATTTGAGACTGATATACTAAAAAACTGGAGTATCTACCAGAAAGCCCATGTGGGACGGAGGGAACCTATTGATGAGTCGAAACCTTCGCGGCTGCGTCATGAAGGGGTACAATATCGGCGAAACACGTGTCTGGGATCTTAGCTAGTACCTGTGCTATCAAATATGATATTTCGTGCAACCTACGTGTATAATTCGCCCACAAGAGAATGCTCGGCATTGGATTAATACTGATAGACAGGTTTACGCACTTGGTGGTTCAGAATAGACAGCTGGATTCTTCGGTGATTCAAAGAGCATGCGGATGGGGAAGAAACTGTTCCACTGAGCGGCGTACAGGCACCCGTCGAAGCCACGGTTTGAGGGCATAGATTCATTACGGCCAAGATAGATTGCCCTCGGCTTGTCCAGCCTTGTGTCTGCCGTTTCCGAAAGCAATGAGCTGAAGTTGGCCACTATTTCCGGATAGTCGTCGACCTTCAATTTCAAAAACGTTTTTTATAAATAAATGTATCTACTTGGCAATTGTAAGTAGGTCGTTAGAACGCCTCAAGACATACGTACCTGCAGGTGCCAGACTTGGCCGATGTGCGTTCGCCACGCGACCACAGTGTGGTGCTGGTCGTTTGCCAGGTCAACTATGTAGTCTGTAGTGACCTCGAAGCGACCGAAGCCGACGTCAAATTCTATAGTTATCCCGCCATTGTTGTTAACTCTAATTATTATATAGTTCGTCTTCCCCTCTCCCAGCATCTCCATAAGGATCCCGTTCTTGGATTTTGTTTTAAAGCCAATGGTTATGTATTCATCCAGCGTACCCAGTCGGTCATGAAGGTTCTGCAGATCTATCTTCACCATAGGACCATTGTTAAATGTGGCTCCAACCTCTAAAAGAGTTCAATGGAAGGATGAAGGCTGACTGAGTAAATATAGACTGAATGAATATGTACGCATTCCGGAGTAATTTGGCTCATAATAATAGTCAATTTATCCGGCGTGGATCAATGTGCAAGTACAAAGAAGACTGCACCAAACATCGCATGCCTAGCGATTATTACATGTCAAGAAAATAAAAGGCAACTGGAGTGAGTTTTAGGTTGTCCAAAATTTTGCGACAAAAACATGCCAAAAGAGATTTTTTTGAAAATTCATTTAAGCAATGATAATAATTTAAAATCGAACACTAAAAATTAAGTTAATTACTAAGAACGACAGCAAGTGTCCCACCGAACGCTGATGGAATCACGGACGAAAAGGATATCTAATTATTATTTGGTGAAAATATAACAAAGAAAGAACAAAGGCAAATGATTGGATACTTCGGAATATAATTTCGAACGAAGGGTTGGGTAGTTTCGGGAACTAAGCAAGTCCTTCGATACCAGTTTAGATTCTTTAGTTTTGCAGACGCTTCGCTCCCCTTCTTCCCTATTCAATGGCAATTTCAGGATATTTAAGTGCGATCAACTGTTTATCAACTGGTATTTGGTGGTTTTAATTAGTGAGCTAATATAGTTTGCAGTTTCAAAAATTGAGTTCCCAGAGTTTATTTCAGTCCAAAGGGCAGTTGGCTTACCACGACCGCATATGAAGCCCCGATAGGGTGTGAGGCCGCATTCGCAGAAGTAGTGTGAGTAATATTCGTTGCATTGGCCCCGATTTAGGCAGGGGTTCCTCTCGCAGCGTGGCTGGCAACCCACGCGAAGCCCATAGGTTGTTTCGCCACGTTCCACTATCCCGCGAATGTCCTGCACGACGCCGTTGATCAGGAGATTTGAGAGGCAGCCAACGTAACCGTCCGTGAAGGCCTAGTGGACACGCCAAGAGACATAGATGCTTTAAGCTCACAAAAGCACTGTCGGTAACGTTATTGTGGTCTTAGATTGTGCGAATGGGATCATGTTACGAAGTTGGAAGATGTAGGCTGCTGTTTCCCCCCCATTGGTACTAATCAGGTGCGTCTTGATTCCTTTCCTTGAAAGCCAGGAGTTGATTTCCAGATATCACACTGCTTGCATGATATAATATTCAGGGGACTGATTGAGAAAGTACTGCACAAGAACGGCAGAGATTGTCGTGTGACAGTGTCTCGTTTAAGCCAGTGAGAACCGGCTGTAAGGGAAGAGTGATACTGGTCAAACTCCCTTGACAAGAGTTAATGTCACCTCGAAGTCCTGATTAGGATGTTCTCGCATTATTTACCATTCATTGTGGGCTAACAGTGTTTGATCTGTTTGTGTCGTTGGTTTTGAAATGCGAGATCTGAGACTTGAATTCTTAATGGCTTGAATCTTCATGCAGAAGGGCAGATAATGCTTGTAGATGGTGAATAAGGCCTACAAAAGACACCCGTTTGTGTTCACTAGTTCTTTTATGTCAGATGTCAACATTGTTTGAAATCTTCCTAAGAAGGCGCGTTTGGTGCCAAACAGGCAAAAACAGAATACGCACTGAAAGATCCCAATGAATGTTATTCAGAATACTTTCCTCGGCGATTATAGAATTCGAGAAACGCGCCGAAAGATGGAAAACAACAGACAACCGTGCCATCATCCGTCAAATATCCCCCTCCTCTTCATGTGCAGTTGGTGCATGTCCGACAGTTATGCAAGTCCGTATGCCCTTCATATGTGGGTCACTTAGAATATGAGCTACGATTCCACTGGTGTTTCAATCATCCCTTCTTGATACGCAGCGATTCATACTAAGATTTCAAGAATATTTTGTTTGCATAAGTCTCATCTTTCATCTGAACTGTTCGTAGCACTGCCACATATTAGAACGAAACATGCACGAATGGTGTTAACCGATCACATCGGATTGTGGAATGGGGGTGCAGGCCTCTCGCTTTGGTTCGAAATTCTAACCCTGAATGCTTACAGGTGGTCACCTAGTAAGGAGTAGGCGATACCGGCAAAGGCACGGAAAAGCGACAAATGTCATCCCTAGCTTGTTTGCCATTAGTGGCTGTAGCGGCACAGCAGTGAGACTAAGTGCTCTGAGCGCTACAACCACCAGGTCGAATCCCGTGTTGGAAGGGAGACGACAGAAGGAACCTGAATGAGGGGTTTATTGTGCACAGAACCCGGAGTTGTCCTCTCAGGCGATAGTGGCAACTGGTGAAGCCAGGGCTGGTGTTGACTGCGTCCAGTCATGCCTGAGAGTCCCTGAGATATTGGTGGCAGCCGCTTTTGTAGGCTCGTGGGCCAAGCTCAAGTGGCGGCCAGTCACTGTGTGTTGCATTTGCCGAGGGGTGGTGTTGCAGTGGCTTGTTTTGCTGGTTGCAGGGGGTGGCGCGTTCAAGTGGCGCACGGGTATCCGCGACATTGTGAGGACGCAATTGCGTTCGAGCCGGGTCCGGCTAGCCATGCAACGTAACGCTTCACCAGTCAGCTCAATAATTCATGTCTTGTCGGCAACCCAAGTTTAGATATGACTGGCTAACGATTAAAACAGCAAGATGGAAGTCGTCCAGTGTCCCTTGTATTTCTTGATCAGACACCCACTCCTCCCCAGTTACCGCTCGGCTCAATTTTCTGACCCTTACGGGTGTAAGTTCAACACGCCTGGTCCAAAGAGCTGTCACGCAAGTCCAGGTGAATCGATTCCAAAACAGCATCAGTTCAGCCATTGCGAAGGACAATGTCCATCGTACAGTAGGTGGGCGAACTCATGAAATGTCAATCGAAATTTCGAAATGCGTTTTCGTTTTGAAAAGCATAATTAAGTAGGGTAGTAAAACTTATAACTGTATAACATAATTCTATAACAATTCAGTTACCTCCGGACGCCGGCTCTCGAAAAAGCTTCTTTTTGACTGCATGCAAGACCTATACTCTGTAAAAAATGACTAGTTAAGTAGCATGCATTTTTTTCTCACTGATTTTCGATGCCCTTAAAAGTTCAATCATCTTTCACAGAAAGCATGCGTAAAAATACTCATTCCTTTGCTCATTCGGTCGAAAATTACGTCTTCTTCCAATTTTATACTCGGATAAAGTGTATAATTCGGTTTTAAAAAGTTTCTAATTCTGAGATTTTTTAATACCGTGAGATAGCCGTTCGTAAAACGTCATGTCTCTGCCTTTAACAATGTGGCTTGTAAAGTTAACAGTATGGATCAAATGCACTGATAAATTTTATGAACCCCATATGATCTCCTCTTAATACCGTAGATAAATGTATGGTTTTCCCTATTCAGAAAATATATGGCTTGTAGTTTGGAAACCCTGAATGTAGGTGTAGCGGCACGTCGGGTTCAAAATTATTCGGGAATCCGAAAAGTTTTTGGAAACCGAATTATACCATTTCTCCGGGCAAAAAGTTGGAAGACGGCGTCGAAAATCAATGAGAAAAATGCATGCTACCTAAGTAGTCATTTTTTACAGAGTGTAGTTTTTGCATGCAGCCGGGGCGTAATTCGTTCGAAAGCCGGCATCCTGAGGTAACTGCATTATTATAGAATTACGCTGCATGACGACCAGCTTTACAACTCTGCTTAGTTAATCTTTTGGAAGCGAAAACGCATTTCGAAATTTCGTTTGACATTTCATGAGTTAGCCCACCTACTGTATGCCCTGCAGCATGGTGGGCACAGGGGTAGTAAGTTGCGAGTAAAATAGTTTATAGTGAGATTGGACTTGCGCAGCATCTACCGCACTCTCTGCTCCCTCACCCTGCTGGGACCGGTGTTAAGACCAAGTCAGTGCGACCGGAGGCGGGGTCGAGCGCTGTCGCTGACAGCTTGTCTACGCGTGTCATTAGAGCCTGGTCTGCGCACCAAGGCCCGGGATTTCAGAAAAACAAGAATGGAGTGGCTCGGACGCCCGCAGATTGGGAGTGCTATAGGGGCCATTTGAAGGAGCTATTGCAGGCAGGTTTTCTGCCCTGAGAGAACCGCATTATCCCGTCAAATGGTGCCCTTCCAAGCCACGACTTTTAGCGTGTAGCAATATTTTTTAAGCACGTCAGATTGTTTATAGTGAGGAATATGCGTTGTGCCGTGGGACGGAGTCCGCAGAGTCGACCTCACTATCTCCTCCCCCTCCCCCCGGCAGAGGTCTACGTTTCCAGCCGGTCAGGTACCTGATGCGGGGATTGGACGCAGGTGGCCAACGCGGGATGAGCTTGCGCCTAGGCGGACTACCCGTCTGTGGCATTTGTTACGCGATGCGCAGCCCGGTCAACGCATGCCGGACCCTGATCTATATCTCTTGTTAGTCCAGCGCGTGGCCCGTCTGATGCCACGCGGTACGGAAAGTAAGTAAACTATAGACAGCGTCGTTTTCCAGATAGACTGCATGTCTACTAACCTGGGTTGTTCCGACAAATAGAGGCTGATCAAAATCAAAACGCTGGAATGAGCGTTCCTCGGGTTCAACCAAAATTCTGGCCGGATTTGAGTCCACTATGAGACGGGACTCTTTTCGGTTCCTTTCGAGACGGACGACATGCCATTGGTTGTTGTTGAGCCAATAGGCGGTGACCACCTCCAGGACCTGAAGTCCGTTGCCCACGTTGAAGGCGAATCTGAAGGCGAAACCACCTAACGGCGAAAAAATCAAGAAGTTTAAGAGAAAAATCCCCTCTAGAAATGAAATAAATCAAATGTAAGAGGCAGAATCCAGGTCAAAAGTACGGTTAGTCACGCCAAACCCTCATGCATTAGGAAGTCTACTAGAAGAGAACCTGAAGCTACAGATGATCAAGTGAAAAAAAACTGATGGACGACTACCACAAAAACTAGGATTTTACTAAGTGATGAGAAGAGACAAACGGAGAGAATATGAACGCAGAAGTAAGTGCAGGAAAAGTGGTGGAAGAAGAAGAAGAAGAAGAGAAAGAGGAAGAAGAGGAGGAGGAGGGTGAAAGAAGAGGAGGGGGAGGAGAAAAGGGAAGAGGATGGGAAGAAGGTGGAATAAAAGTAAGCAAGAAAATCCTCGACTGTCCCATATTGCAACTTACTTCGGATCCGAAGTTCAAAAAAATGGCCCGATTTGCGCCCGACATTTTGCATCAACACTGCATCTGTCACAGTGGTCTTGAAGAGGAAACTCATGTCAAATTCGAACTCGGCGTAAATGAGAGGTAGCTCAATGTTGGCGTCCGGTTTGACAAATGTCACGGTATTGTCAAACAGACGGTCTCCCAAACAGCGCAGCTCTTGGACACTGTACTCGGCCTTTTTATTGTCACTGAGGCTACCTGTATCTCCAAAACGGACCTCCCAAACTGGAAGATCTTCCTGTTTTAGGAGAAAAGAAGTTGAAAAGAAACATCAGGGATTGAATAGAAAGCAGACGAGGTCCCTGATGTTATGCGGCAAGACCATGTGCGATCTCGGCAATCGGAAACTAGTGTTCGAACATTCCCATAGTTTAAGAAAAAACCTGGGCAAGATGTGGCTATGTAGCCCCACCTGATGGACACAGTAGTATCGGGGTTGGGACTAGGGGTTAGGGTAAGGGGTTAGAGCAACTATTTCACAAACCACTCAAAGTAAAACCGAGCATTTCCAATAGCTTTTCTTTTGTATATAACTACTTGATCTTGTCGCTTGTGCGTTCCCCGGCCCCACCCGTAAAAACCCCTTTTATCACCTGTCCCGTATTACAGGTGGCTGGGGTTTGTGTACTTCAGGTAGGGCTACATAACAACATCTGACCTAAAGTTGTACTTTGTCCAAAAAGTAAGCATAATGTGCCAAGCCCCAATAATCGCATGCAATTTAATTTTGCGCTTTGATTAACTTGATGCTTTATTTTTCGGCTTGTTTCCCAAAAAGGAGCGATTTTAACCTTCGTTTCTCTTGTAAGCCGTACTGAAGGCGGTCAGGAACGAGTGCTTTACCTAGTTCAGCATAGAATACACAGACAAGGTCACTGGTTTCGGGGGGTCTGCAATCTTTGTTTCAGGAAAAACATACTTGCAATTATTCGCTACGACCTTGATGCCACTGCATTACTCACAGCTCTAGGCGCACAAACAAATTGGTAAATCAACTTGTTATAGTCCGAAAACCAAGTAATAATTATTTTTAATCGTTTTATACAAGTACCCTTCCCTTCCGGAGTTACTTCTAATCGGAAATATAAATTGGCGGAAATTCAGAAGAGCACTTGGTCAGCATACGCTTGCTTTCGATAAATTCTCATCGGACCTGTACATTGGTATGGCGATCAGGTACAAACTGAAACGTGTGAGCGATAAGAGCAATCGATTAAGGTTCGTCTGTTTCATCCAAATAGGGCGTGTGAGTAGAGGGGGGAAGGTAGGGGGTAGGAGGCAGTAAGTGATAGCGAGGGTTAGGCGGAGCCGTGCCACAAAAGTGAGCGGGGACGGGGACGCGGAGACATGCAATCGATCCTTGCTCACAGTAGACGCGGAGCATGCAAGAGGTTCTTCCGCACGCCCAGGACTGGCCTCTGTAGCCAGACGACAGTCGCTTCTGCCGTTACTATTAAGCGCTGAGCCGGTCGTTTAGAATAGTTAGGTAGGACCTTGTAAATCACACAGAAGGCTTCGCTGGGATCCACACAATGCCCTAAATCAACCTTGTGTGCGAGGATGGAACTGTGTATGTTCTTTACTTCGCCTTTCCTCACCCATGACGACAAGTATTGTCGTATTCTTGTGGAGAGGCGCCGACTAGTACGACCAATATAGCCTGCTTCACAGGAGCAAGTAAAGGATGCTGTAAATCAAGCACAGTCGTCGATCAGGTTTACGCTGGGGTGATTCCACCCCAGCTGCCTTTCCTAGACATCCTTCTAGGCATAAAGGCTGACGGCAGCATTCGAAGAAGCGTCTATCGAAAGGACACCTGGTCTGGGCAATATACGAACTTCTATAGTTTCGTAACCCCTTCAGCAGAAACGTAATCTAGTGCGGTTTTTGGTTCAAAGAGCCAAAAAAATCTAGGCAGGATGGTACTACCGACAGAGACAAGGGAGACTGGAATGGCCATTTCTGGCTTATTAGCTGTCATCAGCAAGGCACACTCAACCCCGAAGTGTGGAACACCCGAAGCTCGAATTCACGACCTGTTGGTTAGAAGTCCACGCCTCCAACCACTGGGCCACGAGCCCGTTGTCCTGTCGGTTTTCGATCGGGAATATACAATGGTAGAAAGGCGCTGACTGACTGACGACGGTTAAAAAGCCAGAAATGGCCATTCCAGTCTCCTTTGTATTTGTTGGTAATACCATTCTGGCTATATCATGCGCCGCTGTGCGGCTGCTGGTTTGGCTCGAGAGAAAGCTTGTAAGGCACAACGGAACGAGTGAGTTCCGTAGGAACGATCGGTGAGCGCCCTTCTACCACTAGAAAAATCTGTTCAACAGTAAACTTTAATAAGGAAATAAGAAGAATCTAGGACATGCTTCACGAGAACGGGTATCCTGACAGATTTATTGTAAGGAATCTTGCCGAACAACCGGCAAAACTAATCATACCGACGACGGAAAGGTAAACTCTGTTCCTCAAAGGGGACGTGGCGAGTGAGCTCCTGAGAAGTCGTCTTGACCAAGCCGTTTCACGGACCTTCCCGGCAGCAAGAGTGCAAGAATTGTTTTGAACAACCCCATCTTACGCGGGGAAGGTAAGTACAGGCCACAAGCACAGACCACCTTCATGTGCATTTACTTCTTTACTTGCTCCTGTGGAGCAGGCTATGTTGGTCGTACGAGTCGGCGCCTATCCGCAAGAATACGAGAATACTTGCCGGCATGGTTGAGGAAAGGTGAAGTCAAGAGCATACACAACTCCATCCTCGCACACATGGTTGATTCTGGGCATCGTGTGGATCCCAACGAAGTCTTCCGCGCGATTTACAAGGTCCTACCTAACTATCCTAAACGACCGGGTCAGCGCTTAATAGCAACGGCAGAAGCGACTGCCGTCTGGCTACAGAGGCCAGTCCTGTGCGCGCGGGAGAACCTCTTGCATGCTCCGCGTCTACTGTGAGCAAGGATCGATAAACTGTATGCATGTCTCCGAGCCCCCGCCCCCCCCCCATCGCCCTTGTGACACGGCTTTACCTAACCCTCGCTGTCGCTTACTGCCGCTCCTCCCTTCCCTCCCCTCTATTCACATGCCCCGTCTGTATGAAAAGACTAACCTTAATCGATCGCTCTTATCGCTCACACGTTTCAGTTTGTACCTGGTCGCCATAAAAATGTACGGGGCCGATGAGAATTTATCGAAAGCACGCGTATGCTCGCCAGATACTTTTCTGAATTGCGGAAATTGCCTCTTTCACATTTCACTTCTAGACTGCCAAAGAAATTCAGAAGAAAGCATGCATCTTTTTGAAAAATCCTAACCTTCTTGCTAAAAACTCTTCAAAATTTTGCTCAAAATAATGGTGCAAAAGTTGAGAGTACGAATCTTGAGGCTCTCATTTGCAATAGGTCCAGCGTTCACAGCGGTAATGCTCCTAGGTTGACTTGTTTATTGTTAGAAACGGATCAGAGCATGCAAAAGCATCATATTCTCCTGGAATATACGGTTGGTAATGTAAGGGTCATGACAGGGCGAGAAATATTAGGTCAAAATCAGTATGGTTTGAAAAAACCTTCTCGGTCTCGTTACTTTTAGTCGATGACTTAGAGTGGCGGCCTCTCCAAAGACTGCCTCTAAGTCATCTTTTCAGGACCCATCTTACTTTATAAACATCAAAACCAGACAAGTTACCTAAAGCATAACTTGGCGATGATTTTATATTTTGATCAAGAGGCCTCATTTGAACTTGTTACACTCTGTTAGGCGAGATGCTGTGAGGGCGACTCAATTGAGGACAGTGCTCAAACTACTGACGAGCCATATGATGGAAGCACCTGACCACTTTCGAAACCCTGACACTAAGATGAGTTAAGAACTGATATTTAAAGTAAATCTTAGGGGGCTGAGGTACTTTTAGACAGTGGTGTTTGAACGCAAAATAATAAAAACTGTGAACTGTGTTCCTCCTTCTCCGGATGGACTCAGTTTATTCCGTCGCCAACACGTTCGTATTTCAAAGGCCATCAAATATGCAGTGGAACTTATTGCCATACCTTGAAGGCTAAGAGGCCGGTGTCGACCAGAGGTGGAGTGTCTGACCCATCACTATCGCAGTTGCAGGTCTGGGAGTTTCCGGTGCAGGTTCCACGAACACCGCAGTCGCAGCGCGTCAATCCGGGTACTCCACCTCCCCAGTAGTATCTCGGACGGCCCGTTCTGCTCACCCACCAGCCCCAGGTCAGCTCGTTTCCGAAACCTAAAATGTAGGGGTCCTCAATGTCGAATGCCGAAGAGCCTGTGTACGCGTCGTACACTCCGTTTACATCTTTTGCACCATTTTAAGCACATAGTGAGTGCTACTTATTACTTGTGAGTAGTCTTACCCTGGGGTTTGGCTAGAAGTTTGGCATTCCAACATCGGTAGGCGACAGATTGCTCGCAGGTGAAGGCCCGCCTAACGAGTTCGGCGAGCGCCTGGCGTGAAGCCTGGCCGTAGTCTAGTACACGGCGGTAGGATCCGGGGGCGTTGAATCCATCCACGGTCATGAAGCCCATATCGGTGTGCGTTACCTGGGTTTCTGTCATCGTCGGATCTAACGGAATGAAGTGATCGAAAAAATGCACCAGTTAGCAAATTTATGCATCAAGGCAACTTCTGAAGGCCCAGTGTTTTGATATATTTTAGGTACCCTTTTGGCTATTTTTGACTCGCATAAGCTTGATCGTAGACAGCGTTATATTCAGTAAGGTGCTAGAGAAACCTCTGACCTGACGGAAACACGGAATATACACAATTTCATTACCGACCAAGGCAAGGGAGACTGGAATGACCATTTCTGGCTTATTAGTCGTCGTCAGCCATTCATACCCAAGCCCGAAGTGTGGAGCACCCGAGGCTCGAACTCGCGACCTCTTAGTTAGGAGTCCACGCCTCTAACCACTGGGCCACGAGCCCGTTGCCCTGTCGGTTTCGATCGGGAATATACAATGGTAGGGGGCGCTCACCGATCGTTTTTACGGAACTCACTCGTTCCGTTGTGCCTTACGGGCTCTCTCTCGAGCCCAACCAGCAGCCGCACAGCGGCGCATTATATAGGCAGAATGTCAGTGAGCGCCCCTCTACCATTGTATATTCCCGATCGAAACCGACAGGGCAACGGGCTCGTGGCCCAGTGGTTAGAGGCGTGGACTTCTAACTGACAGGTCGCGAGTTCGAGCCTCGGGTGTTCCACACTACGGGCTTGGGTATGACTGGCTGACGACGGCAAATAAGCCAGAAATGGCCATTCCAGTCTCCCTTGCCTTTTTCGGTAATAACATTCTACCTATATCATGCACCGCTGTGCGGCTGCTGGTTGGGCTCGAGGGAGAGCCCATAAGGCACAACGGAACGGGTGCGTTCCGTAAGACCGATTGGTGAGCGTCCCCTACCACGGAATATACAGTTCTCCTAAAACGAGACAAGGCGAAGGCTGCAATTTCCATGGACACAAAAACCAAACTGAGCCGTCAGATTTACAAGAGATGGGGGAAATGTGCGAGTCAAGTGGCACTCTTACTTGTGAAGTCACAGAGCACAGTGATTGGATGAAGTACACCCGAACCATCAAGGTCAATCGTAGCAGTCATTTGAGGCGCCACGTCGCCGTAGAATAGGCCGACC
>CACRXP010000072.1:1030658-1070582 GCA_902702965.1 Spirometra erinaceieuropaei
CATGACTTACCTGCAAGATTGGTAGTCTTCGTAACACATTTATTACCGTAAGCCAATATAGACGCGTCCAATGGCAAGCTTTATTAGTCCATTTTATTACCAAACTTTCAGTTGTCGAAACGGTTGGGGATCGAAGAACTTCCAATAGTTCCCTCTTTGATACCATGATCGAGATCGAAAGCAAAACAGTAATCTAAGATTTGGTTAAATTCTTGCACTTCCTCAATTGGCCGGTTGTCTAATGGAGTAGCAAATCATACAGAAACTCATCAAAAAGGCGCACTAGAGAAGATCTGCTCTAAGTCACAAGTAACTGAATTATTGAAAAGTCGCAAGTTTTGAGCCCAAATTTACCGAGAAAGTGGTTTTCCATCAAGAATACTCCTCAAGTTCTAGCAGCCATGGTAAATTTGTTGATACACCGTCAATTCGAGTGACAGGACTAACGCTTTACGACTTCGGCGCCTTGACCCTTCTTCAGGCGAGGATAAAGATATCGGTTCCACTTATCCAAACAGACCGAGATTGGCCCCCTAGAGTAAACAACCCAAGCAGTTATGGTTGTTTCAGTTTCGACACTTATTTCCCATGATGTCTGTTAATGAACCGGTTAATGGGAGAATCAAGAAGTGGGTACCTAAGCCCTGAATTGTAATTTAAAATCAACAACCATAAAAATGGGACGGAAGTAAGTAAAAATCAAACGGAAATGTGTCTTTGCAAAAAGGCAGGTCCGCGAAGAGAACTGACTTGTTGCAGGAACTTCTGGATGGTCGTGTAGACCCGGTTGTCGGCGGTCACCTCCACGAGATCAGCCTGCATCTTGAAGTAGACAGAATGCCAGAGCCCGTCTGCAAAGGTGCCATTCAGCGCAACGGAATCCTCATTAGGTATGTCGCAGCGTATAAAGTTGACGCCGGGCATCAAAATCTCCACCACCAGGTGTCCAGTGATGGAGTCCATTTCCAACTGTAGGGGGTGAAAGAGTAACTCTGAGCACTGTTTCTGCGTGCTTCTCTGTAGGAATATCAACGTGCTTTCTAAGAATTACTGGTGTGTACTGAATGTGTGAAGACTAATTAAGAGTCTAAGACAACCAAAGACCCCGATACTGACGGAAGGAGAGACAAGGCTCTTCATCAGAGTCCCATTTCAAGGGGAGGCACCAAGTGAACTTTTAAGAAGACGCCTAACTCAAGCTGTATCACAGACCTTTCCAGCAGCTGACACCCGCGTACTGTTCTCCACTAGTTCCATCCCATACGGAGAGAGCAAGAATAAACTACCAGCTCAGACCACCTCTATGTGTATTTACTCCTTCACCTGCTCCTGTGAGGCAGCATATATTGGTCGCACGAGCCGGCATTTATCCAAAAGAATAAGGAATATCTTCCAGCATGGTTAGGAAAGGATCAAATAAAGAACATCAACAGCTCGATCCTCGCGCACATGGTAGACAAATACCACCGTGTAGACGTCAGAGAGGTCTTCAGAGTAATTTACAAGGTTCCGTCAAGCTATCCAAAACTACTTGGGCAGCGCATGTTGGCTACGGCAGAGGCGGCTGCAATCAGGCTACGCGGGCCGGTCCTATGCGCACAGAAGAACTTCATACAGGTCCCACAATTGTCATGGTTTAATGCAACCAAGCTACCTGCCCGCATACAATTACCTTCCCCGGGGCCCACCTTCTCCCTGACGCCAACTGGAATTTTGATGTTTCACTCTCCCCCTTCCCCCCCCCCCTCCCCAAACCAGAGCTACAGCATAATTATCTACTTGTCCGTATCTTTTAATTCATTACTTCAATAGCCATACAAATGTACAGGCCTGAAGAGAATTTGTCGAAAGCACACGTATGCTCGCCAAATTGCCTTTTGAATTGTAATTAAGAGCAAGTATCTTTGCTTTCAGACGCCTTAAATAGCCTCTGACAGAGCTGTCAGAGCTAAGCAGCGCGTCTGCGAATGCCACACACGACCTAGCTATACGCACGACAAACCAGATTTTCACACAAAGGAGTGTTCGCCTCGAAACACGCATACATGAGAGCATCATGGCGGCCGTGTTAAGAAGCCGCTCAACCTGATTCACAGTCCACCAGTCGACCACTCCACAAAAACACACGCAAGGTCAACTTCGAGGTCTGAGTTGTATCGTCAGTTGATAGCCTACAAACACACGACGCTTAATGCGTCGGGATGGATTCAGTCGAATCAGACTTTTTATGTTTGGAAATGCGCTGAAATGTCGTGAGGATGACGTCCTGAGAGTCGGTCTTACTCCTCTCCCCCTCTCCCCCTCTCTATCTCTCTCTCTCTTCCTAGGCACCAACACTCAGTCCGAGCCGGTCAATCAACTGTTGCTGAGATTGGCTGTAGTGTCTGACAGGGCCAAAACAGTTCGTCTGCCCCTGCCACACACGATCCGGTTCCCCACACAGAACGCCGGGTTTTCGCATTATGGGGTAGGACCAATTATATATGAGAGAAAGGACACACACTGAACTTTCGGATTTTCTGAACAAACGAACTCTCAGTGTGTTGGGAAGGAGCCTCAAATAGGTAGTCACCTAGTAAGCCAAATATGGCCATTCTAAGATAAGGATAGGGTAAGGAAGGGGATAGAGGGAGCTTAGAGAAATTTGCTGTTCTATCTTCATTTAATCGATCATAATCCTAACTACCGCCTTGGATAAGGATAAAGGCACTGGTGAAGTTTGGTTTGGCAAAGTTTCTAGGACCCATCAGGTAGACCTCGTCTACGGACCACCTCTGTAATGTATGTGTGTACGCTTGAGCCACTGATCTTGGGTGGTGATCGATGCTACGGCTAATACAATTAGCCTGGAAAAGCAGATGCCCTGGCCTACTCGCATCCCTGTCGTCAACCTACAAATGAGCAAAATAGACGTCATCGGAGGACGGGCTAACTCTCACCGAGACATAATGGACGTCTGCATCGATGGTGTGGTAGAAGAGAGAACCTCCGCGGTTGAATGTTCGGAAATCCATGCTGAACTGAAGTGTACTAGCCTCGCCTCCCCGTTCCACGCGGATGTAAACCAGGGAGCGTTCGATGCGTGGAAAGGTGATGATGGTTGGATCTAGAACCGGGGCTGGACAGGTTTTGCCTAACTTTCCTGTACCACCAATGGTGAAGCCGGTGATGTTGAGGTCCTGGGTAGTTGTTGGAGGACCCCACCAGAGAAGGGGGTCCTTCGAGGGGTAACCGAGGGCCTCAAGCCAGTCCTCGGTACGCCACTGTTCTTCCGTCATTATGAGGCCCTGC
This sequence comes from Spirometra erinaceieuropaei, assembly GCA_902702965.1. Lineage (NCBI taxonomy): Eukaryota > Metazoa > Platyhelminthes > Cestoda > Diphyllobothriidea > Diphyllobothriidae > Spirometra > Spirometra erinaceieuropaei. Next base: position 1,033,950 of record CACRXP010000072.1, read on the forward strand.
TGAGTGCGTTGAGTGTCGCGGATGAATTGGACTCCATTGAAGTTGAATTCCTCCAGGCAACCCATAAAATTCTCTGTGACAGTTACACTCTTCTTGTTTGCAAAACTCGGCAGACCACCGACATACAACTACAAAGAGATGGAATAGGAGGAGAATAATCGATTTAGTTCCGAGTGGATGGAAAACGGAATTAGTGCAGAAGGGACGACAGGCTTACTTGAAGTCGCGACTCTGTAAGAGACAATAACTGTCTCTTGCTCGAGTGGATTATATCATATTCACTTGAAACGGCAACGTCCGGTCGGAAAAATCCTCGAAATCTCATGCTAACAGATGGCTCTTCTCGGAAATCGACCCCGTTTAGTCGATTTTAACATGAAAAATAATTATTAAAGGCCTGTGTGAAGTGTACTAGCCTCGCCTCCCCGTTCCACGCGGATGTAAACCAGCTTCAGTACCTATCTCGCAAAGAGCTTGAGTCTTGCTCTTTTATTTAAGACACAATTAATTCAGCAAGAGGGGCACAATTCAGACAGGTAGCTGAGGGGTAGCTCAAACGACGGTTAGGGGACCCCTTAATTGAAGTGCTTTATAGAAAGATCCTGAATTTAATACTTATGTAAATCAAGCTATCTAAATGAAATAAGTAGACACGACGCATGAATTTAGATCGCGGGGGATATATTCTCGTGCCCTACTGGTGAAGTTGACTTCTCTCCCTTTTTGTTTAATTAATTTGAAATCTTCAGAGCATTAAAGTTAGTTTGATCAAAGTTTCCAATGGGACCTAGTCACTGATAGATTGGGAGGCATTTTCATAGGGGAGTCAGCTCCACAAACCATCAGAGAGCTGTTAAATTTGTGGATAAAGCCCGTCACTACTAAGAACTAAACATACCCTACGGTTCATGTCCATGTGCAGAAAGACGGCTGACAGGTTTCTCCACGTAGACACGCCATCCACAGATATGTTTAAATTTTTCTCTGTCCTTATGATGGATACGTCGTGCCACTGGTCGTCATCAAGAAGACTGCCTGCAAGAACGCTGTTATCAGTTTGCTCGTCCTCCCATGGAAAAGTGCCCAGGTTGACTGAGACCTGTAGTCTTCCGCTAAATCGAAAAGGACAAACACATGATTCAGTCTCGTGGCGTCATTTCCAGATAATACTGTGTGGTTTCGGTCAACTGAGAGATATATCTGACTAGATCAATAATTTCAATCGCATTTGTAGGACTTGGGGATAACAATTATTTTATTCAGTGGATACTAATCAACCTATGAGTGCGAAATTTCTGACTTCGGTGCAGAAGAGTAAAGAAAGGATTATGGAAAACATTTGGGCTTTTTGAAAGACTCACACGGGCTAAACACGTTGTTGTTCTTACTTATAATAAATGACAGGTATAGGAATTTAAATCAGTTGTCCGAAGACTGCTGCAGCGCAAGTTTTCAGACTATGGGAGTCTCACCAGACGGAAAAAACAACTAGTGTAAGAAGTCGGTTAGCGCGAAATTCAGCTTCTCTTTGCATTATTAGGAGATGCACACATACCGGAATAATTCAACAGTGAAGTAGTCATGCTGACTGTCATCTCCGTAAAGAATAAGACCATTCACTTTTGATGTCCGAAAACGGAATTTGAGATTATCAACAGCGGTCTGTGTTTCCCTTCCTGGACGATCCAAGAGCAGTTCGATCCAGGTTTTACCGTCAAAATTTGCCGTGAAGGGTCCTACAATCGTGAAACTCGAAGCCTCAGTTTGTATCACTTGACTTTTGTCGAGTAAAAAACTACGTTTTAACATAAAGTGCAATACTCACTCTTACCCAAGACTCGGCCCAACATTCAGATCGGCGCAGACATTTATGGAAAATATTTGCATGTAGTAGTCAGAGAAAACATTAATCTGCATTTCTATTTATCGATTTAACATATCAAACGAGAGTTTTTTTGAAAATATCTACTTTGTCACGTAGAAAGATAATTTTTGCTGATTTATCCTTTCTTACCAAAGAAAATAAACAAACCATGAAAAATAAAGCGGGTTTGGGTGTTTCTTTGTGACAGCGCCATTTAGGTAACCACCCGTCAGAACTAAGGGAGGGGGTGGGATACTCGACGGAATTAACCAGGCTGACAGAACAAGCAATCGATTCCGACTTATCTTTCTTTCGTTTTGACTAAAATTAAGCTAGCTTGGACACCCAGTTATGGCAGTTAAAAGCGCTGACGTATGTGTTAACTGCTAAAAGCCTTATTTAAAACATAATTTTTGTGGGCAAATAAGTTAAAAAAAAATACAGGAATAGTAAGATAAAAGGCGAAAAGGGGTCCTTCTGGCAAACACAGCAGGTCGTTTCATCAAATAGATATTACAGTTTTCAAAATAAGTTTGGTAATTACACAGGCTTCATTTTTACCCTTTATGTTGTTCTACTTCATTGGAGGACGATGACAAGGAGTTTTTGGTTTAATCTTAGGCAACATCGCCGGCGTTTTAATGTGTTACAGAAACAGGCTCGTGAACTTTAAGCCGTTTTCTGTTAATTACAGAACGTTCTTTAGCAAATTTATGTCTCTGAGAGGTATGGCAATCATTAAATATCATGGGGTCTAAACCGCTGTTTTGAATCTTGAATAGCTAATAAGCTCATAAAGCTGCATCATCAAGCACGAATATTATGCAGTGTATGCTGCCTGGGCTATCAGGGCCGTAACGTCCCTTGAAATTAACAGGGTTGTTTGAATGTTGTGACACTTTTGAAGCGCGGATCCAGGATGAGGATGGTGTGACCGCATGTCGGCGAAAATAGCCGATGTTCCACCCTCACGTCCCCGCTGACCCCTCTCCCGTTGTTACCGTCGTTATCGTACCGTATCTCCCACTCTACGTCGGCACTTTCCACGATCCCACCCCACAGTTGCCGACATCGCTGCATTCCCCACCGGTTGTCTAGCTGGTATTTCGGTATCACCCCATCATCCAGACGGATCATCACATCTTCTGTAATTCTTATCCCCCTTTGAATTGTTTAACATTATCTTATGTACCTATTTCGTTGCTCTTAGTATACGTATTGCGCACCACTTGACTTTTTCTACTGTCAGCTTGGATGAGATCAGTGACCCGTTTCACATCTCTCTTCAGATCAGATTAGCTAGGATTTATAGCTAGTACTCCATGTTACCCCATGCGTGCTACCCTCAACGTCTTTGGCCGCTACAGCGCGTGACAAGCGAACGATTAAGGTCATGTACCCCTGTTCACATCCTCTCTGTGCTAACTGGTCACCCATCAGCCTATGACATTCCCCTCTGCCATATAACCGGCCGTTTCCACAAGCCTCTTCACTCATGCTGTTTCTCGTACTCAGTAGACGGCCTATTTCAAGCAAACCCTCTGTTTTGCATAAATAACTTGAATTAAGGTTGCATTTTCCTAGATGCTGCGATTGCAAGGGTACCTTTTAGGTGAAAGCCGTTGTTCATTGTTGTTCTGGTTCATGTAAACTGGGAACACTATTTCACGATAAAAAAAATGTAGCCAAGCGTCAAGCAACATCAATAGATCAAAGACACTAGAGGAATCCTGGTATATTAGAAACAAATCTGCGAATACAATTACTTAAATAAGGAGATCAAGATGTAGCACAAAGCTTATTTCAACTATATTCTAGACCGAAAAAGGATGGCGGGTACATAATGGGTCATAAAATAACTATGACGCCTACATAGAAGGCGATGGAAAACTGCCCCAGTGTGTGCTGAATAACGTTTCGTTAAATATCCGAAACCACACAAAACACAATGGGGATCCTTTCAATGTGCCGGATCGGTCGTATTTTCGCCAATCAGCATTAGAAACATTGATAAACACGGGCCTACAGTCTTTTTTAAATACTTGCATTGAGAGACTAGTGAAATTACGGTCGTATGAAGTCACGCTATTGGTAGTACTATTACTTTTGAAGAATGAGTTTTGAACAGTTATTCTGCGTAGGCTGGTTGTCCGCAACCCAGCTTACCAGGGCATGCGCTTCCAAATTAATCATTTAGTAGGTTGCAAAATTATTTACTTATAATTTATGCCCGGAGTTTATGTGCCGAAAAGCACTCATAGAATGCTGGGGAGCGCAATAAGGTGCCGAAGCACTTGCAGCTTCTTTGCATAGTGGTAGTAATAGTAGTAGTAGTAGTAGTAGTAGTAGTAGTAGTAGTAGTAATAATAATAATAGTAGTAGTAGTAGTAGTAGTAGTAGCTGCATGAGCCCAGATTTAGGTCGTATATGTGTTAGGAATACATTTGTGCTACTGCCATGTCCAAATCCAAACACTGATTTTGCAAACATCAGCCCCGCGGACTTCCGTATACAAAAGACAGTGTTTGCTTCATATTTTCTCGAGAGTCCTAAGTCCGTTTTTGAATCTTTGCCCGATTTGCACTGGGGACTTTAACATATTTAATGTTCAGACTTTTTGTGCCCTTTTGGTTGCCCCGTCACAGTCCGTCCGCTCGGTTTGTGTTTTTTGCTAATTTTGCATTCTCATCTGTGCCCAGTGGTCCGTTTTTCTCATTGATTTAGGTAGTGTTCGGCCACCAAATATCGCGTTATACATTTTAGCAGGCGTTCTGGGCTTGGCTGAAAGTTGCCACCTTAGTAAATTATTTTAATCCAGCATACCACCCTTTAGGAATATTTGGACTTGATTCCGTACTTTACTACTCCAGATGAATCTAAATTCCACTGAAAATGTCACAAACGTGGGCCGAGTCGATAACACATATATGACAAACAATGAAATGTGACTCATGATAGAAACCACTAAAATCCTTGACTTACTGTACTCGCAGCCAAAAAGCTCCATCCGTAGGGCAATTAATCCATTCCATCGCTGTGGATTGAGCCTTATATAACGGGCAACGACTGGGTGAGTAAAATTTACAGTTTTCACAGTGTTTCCATCAGAATTCCCGTCAAAAAGCTGAGAAAAATAAGTAGTTTGAAATCATTACTTGTGGTTCTCCTAGAGAATCCTTTACAACCGACCACTGAATCGGTTGGTCTGCATCCGTGTAATAAATATAATAATCCTGAACCCATTCCCGTGAACCCTGTCGGCCTTGAGTTGCAACGGAAGTTATTATCTTCCTTTTCAGGAGATCGATTTGTATCCACTGTTTGTCGTCATTATCACGAGCGACCCAGGCCCCTGCACCTTCTGTAATTTTGGTTTCATATTAACAATTTATACATATAATTAAGTTACGAATTGAGGAATCGTAAACAAAGGCTAAATTTTTCATTGGTTTTATAAAACCGAAAACCTTCTGATATGTGGAGACGTCCATAGTACGGCCGTGTTTGATCAGAAAACCATGAAGAGGCCGTTATTTGATCATTTAGTATTCCAATATAACGGTTTGTCATGCCGAGAGGGACGACTGGATAGAACGTGCAGTCCTCTACAAAATATATTGACTAAAATATGGACTATCACTGACGAGCTCCAGTCTTCTTGAAAATTAGAAGTACAATAAAAATGCAATTAAGAGTATTCATGTCGTCAATCCAGAAGGCATGATCGCTGTACAGATTTGCCTACGCGGTGACAACACGGTCGGAGCAAATTAGATAATTTAAACAACAGCCGCGGTTCGTATTACTGGTCAATCCTGCGAAGATTTATTACACCATGCAAGCTCTTAAACAAAATGGTATCGTTTCAACTTATTATTATGGTCTTTGAAATAAAATATGGTTTGCGGAACCGTATAATTGACTTGACATCATATGCACATTTACTATCTATGATCCGTAATAAGCGCTTGCTGAAGTTATAGCGCCAGAGATAAAAACTTGCAGAGATATACACACTATCTGCCCCTGTATTGTGGCCTAAGAGCGTATATTAACAGAAATAACAATTTCCCTCCAGTTTTTTGTATATCCTGCCAAAAATGAAATTTTGCAGTCAAAAATCATTTTGGTTCAGATCCCCAATTCCCGTTGGCTATGCCCTCTTTCGCTGATTTCTGTTTTTCGTTGATTTTTCTATTTTTCGCCGTTCCATCTTTTCAGGTTTCTTCGTCCTCACCCATGTGCTGATGGATTTGACATCCCCCCCCCCTTCCTGTGTGATTTAGATGTCAGTGCAATTTTAAGCGTTGTCGCTCTGCCCTCTGTAGGCAGCATCACTGCTTAATTTCTGCCAAGTATTTCAATGCTAAAGTTCGTCATTTTGATATAATCCGGAAATGTTGAGTGGTAATGATACTTAGGTGTGGATTAGGAGTCCATGCACGTAAAGAATAACCACAAAACTGAACATGAAATTGCATTTATGGGGGATAAATCAATCAATTTTATTGTTATTTATTTAAAGTTCTATGGCAGATCTAAATGTCGGCTGACAACAACATTTACACAGGCAATATTAGTAACATTATTGGCCAATTCAGGGTTATCATCGATATAATTACAAAATATGGATAGCGTAAACAGGTAAGTAAGACTTTTTATGTAAAAGAGTAGTTAGGGTGAGTTTGAGAACTTTGAAAGTTTGAGATAAATATCCAGGGCGCGAAGGATGAGCATAACTTAAAGAACGAATTTTTGGTATAAAGGATATTGGTGCCTTCATAACTCATTTTCTTATTTGACAAGGACTTACATCAAACCATGAAATGAGTGTTGAACAGGGGGGCAACATTCTGAATTAGATTGTGAAGTCGACGCCTTGATGGTAGGCAGCAGTGAAAGTCTTGCTTCTCACTGGTCGAGAGAGGAGTGAGTGGCTAAAAGCCGCGGACCTTGTTGTTGCGAAAGATAAACGCGGTAGATTCTGACGCCAAAAAATTTGAAGCGTGCTCTGAGTTCAGGTAAGAGATGTTAATATCAGCGAGGAGGGACGACAGAGAATGCGGGTAGATTGATACAGCACTGTTTCAGGCTTATTCTGCCTTCATTCAGCCAATCATAACCCTCACCACCAGCAGCTGGGACCAGGAACACAAACATGCGCATAGACGCATCTGGCGCAGTTGGTCCACCACTGAGGTCTACCAGATGGGTCATAGACACTTCATCGAACCGAAGTTCATCAGTGCCTCGCCACCTGTCATTCTCTGTCGCTGCAGATCGGGTATTTATTCAAGTAGGAATGGTCGCACACCGATCTATTGGCTTCACGAAGCAAACAAGCTCCGTGTGTGTGGCAAAGGTCACGAACGGGCAACCAATTACCAGGTCGAAGTCGGCCAATTCATAATAGCAGCGAGGAGGGACGACAGAGAATGCGGGTAGATTGATACTATTATGACTGCTATTATGACTTGTCCGACTTCGGTTTGGTAATTGGTTGCCTGTTCGTGACCTTTGCCACACATACGGAGCTTGTTTGCTTCGTGAAGCCAATAGATCGGTGTGCGCCCATTCCTGATTAGATGCTAGTATTCTTGAACAAAAATATAGGTCTGAATAACCATTTGTCTCCAGCCGGCGCTTTTAAACAAATTTTCTGTTAACAGATAAAGGCGGCCGATGTTTTATTTTATGTGCTATCGAAGGGCGTGATTTTACCTTTCTATGGACAGCTAGCAAAAGACAAGTAAGATGTTTCAACATAGATGGGGACTTCAGAGCCTGTTCAATGAAAGGAATGAATTCAGAAATATGATCGACGAACCCGTTTCCAAACGTCGCCACTTTGACGGAGACATGACTGAATATTATCACTGACAAAGAGAAGGGAGACTGGGATGGCCATTTCTGGATTATTAGCCGTCGTCAGTGGTTTGAGGCGTTAGGTTTCTAACTAACAGTTCGCGGGATCGAGCCCCAGGTGTTCCATACTTCGGGGTTGGTTATGCCTTGTTGATGACGGCTAATAAGCCAGAAATAGCCACTCTAGTCTTCCTTGTCTTTGTCGGTAATAACATTCTGCTTATATCATGCGCCGTTGTGCGGCTGATGGCTGGGTTCGAGAGAGAGCCCTTAAGGCACAACGGGATGAGTGAGTTCCGTAAGAACGATCAGTGAGCGCCCCTATACCACTGAATCATGACTTTCTGAAACAGTTGGAAGACACAAAATATCCCTCAAAGATTACCAACTGTCTAAAAGAAACTGAAAGTCTCAGAACTAAGGGCCGCTGTCCATGTTATTTGCACTCTAACCACGGCCTCTGATCAACACCTTACGACGGCGGAAGTGGAACAATCTCCACTGAGTACGCCCGGCCATTGGTAGTTGCAGTTCTCGGCGCCCTCCAAAGAATACTGCCGAACTCGATGACCTTTTCCTAAAGGAACCATGCAAAACCCGCTTAATCAAGGATGTTCTTATTTTTGGGAACCTTAACGCTCCCAATATCAGCTCGAAAGCTTAAATTGTTTTGGCTCCACCGGATAAATTCGGTCATCATTTGTTCTAAAAGGCAACAGAAAAATTACTTTTCCAGAATATACATACAAATCCAGGGAAGCGATACGTTCAAATTGTATAGAACTGGTGCTCACTCGATATGAGGAGTGTGTTGGACCTACAAGATCATCCGTCAATTAATGCTGGTAATCATATTGCAATGCTACTTGACTATTCCATGTTCTCCCAGCCTGCCGTACCTAAACAATCGAAAACAAACATCTGGAAGGGAGATTTTTCCAGCATGTGAACGCAAGTCTCAGCATTTGCATGGGCAACCACATCGCGGGAATATTTAGCGAATACTAGAGCATGTTCAGTCCGTTGGTAAAAAGAATCATTGTTCTTTATTGCCCACACAGACGGAAGAAAACAAGTTACCGTCCGCGGTTGATAAACTGTGAGCATCATATCGGCTTTAAGGGAAGAAGAAAGTTGTGGTAGCAATTTCGACCAACCTTGATAACGAACACTTGTCGGAATACAAACGACTGTAGGATATGGGCAAACGCGATGCAAAAAGACTCCGAAGGATCTAGGAACCGAGTATATTGCCGAACACTTTGGAGTATCCCAATATCCCATACGGTTACACATGTAATAATAAATTCGTCTAGGTCCCAAGACGCGGTATTGCAGAAGGATGACAAAACTAAAGCACCAGTGATTTCTACTTTCTCCTAGTCGGATATTCACTCATAAAAAGAGCCCTCTTCATCTCCACTACCCTGAACTACTACAGACTTTTATATCGTTTGCATTAGAAGGTAATCGTTGCTCGCGCCTACATCGAAAATGACATAACTACTCCATCTAAAGCCTGCCAAGTCTCTTGGTCCGGACAGAACTCATCCACTTGCTCTTCGAGAGTTGGCAGACGTATTGTGCGATCTAGTGTCGTTGGTATTTCATAATTATATTGAAGGAGGTGAACTTTCGGATAAATGGAAAACTGCCTTTATCTTTTCGGTCTACAAAGAAGGGTTCTGGCTGGTGTCCGAAAACGACCACCCCGTCAGTCTGACCTGAATTTTATGCCAGATCATGGAGCAGCTTATGAAGAGGAACATGATGGCCTATCCGGAGCGGAGAAACCTACTATGCGCTGCCCGGCACGAATTTCGTCGTGATTACTCATTTCTTACGAGTTGTCTTTACTCTCAGGGAAAGTCGAAAAGGCCATATACTAGGTCCAGGCGTTTGGAATGCTTCTCATGAATGGGAAAACAGTCCGTCTTACGCTAATTCATACGTGTTAGTCGTGTGATTGAGACAAATTGCAGACCCGTCTTAGATGTGACCCCGACGGTTCTTTAATAAAAAATTATCTGTCTATCTATTCTGCTGCACCGTCGCGGGGAAGACCATCCAAAGGAAGTGAAGAATTCTTTGGAAACCTACAAACTCTTGTCGAACGCACAATATGACTTCCGTGTGGGGATATCATTTGTAACCAATTTTATTTGCACGATGTAAATCTAGACAAGATCGTCCGATGAAGAACACACTATGCGTGCTGACTACACTAATTCCAGGAGTGCCTGTGATAGTGTTCGCGCAGGCGTGTTTTGTGCAAGCTGATAGTAATGGGCATTAGTGGCAAACTTCGTAAATGGATAAAAAATTTCGTCGCCGATCTTTCCCATTTTTTCTGTAGGACAGCAGCAATCAAGATGGATGTAGTCCCCCAAGGTCCAGTACTGAAGCCGACACTTTTCCCTTCGTTCATTAATGGTTGATTATATGAATGGGACTGCCACTATGCAATGTATACGGAGGAAATAAAAACTAAGAAGGCATTCAGGATGCCGTCAAGAAATTTCTTGTCGATTAAGATAGCGGTCCCGCAGATGGCTCCTACTATTCACTTGTGGCAAGTTCATCGTGCTGCGTTTCAGGAGTCGAAGCCAGGTCCCTGGTAGGTGCACCTATCATCTAAACAGGATATCACTTCGAGGAGCTTAAATGCGGAAAGATCTCGGCGTTTGGATGACGAGCATTCTGATGTCTTCTAAATGATGTTACAAAATATCACAGTGTTGTATGCCATCAAGCAGCATTCGCCGCTTTCCATGAGGACGGCATCTCGAAAGTCTTTGGTACCACTTGTAAGATCGCATCTTGAATATGCGATACAAGCCTGGAAACCCTGAGCGCGGCAGAATTATGAACCATTCGAAAGAGTGTGGAGGCGGGCCGCAAGTTTAGTAAAAAGTCAAAAACCACTGATGTATGTGACTCGCCTAAAGGACCAAAATCTCTATCCTCTGTCGAATTGACATTTGTTGGGTACTTGATATGGACTTTCTGCGTAGTGTGCGGTTTAGACTGTGCCCTCTATTGTGATAATTACTTCTAACTCTCCACCGCAACCAACTTCTGGGAGCATCCCTTCAAACTACGTGTATCTTAGAAAAGATTGGATATGAGAAAGCGTTTCTTACAAAAATTGTAATAGAACAATAGAATAACCTGTCCGAGCCGACCGTAACGACTAGGTTTGTGGAGAAATTCAAACACCGCTTTGACAGACACATGCTGCAGCAGCAAGAGGACTACCGGTTATGCAACCTTAAAAACAGAACTACTCATGCGAAACAAAGTCTTCTTCCAGTTGACGTTCTAATTTCCCTGCGTTGTTACTAATCCATCCGATCTGTGTATGACAAGAAGGGTGTCTAAGGGCATACGCCTATTTCCTTCATAAATGCTGAAATGAACTGACTGAATACAGCGCTTGAAATTTTAGTGCCTTATGTGCGAGAGTTGAGGAAATACACTACAGAATTTCGAAGTAATCTCCTATACTTGAACACCAAATTTTCAAGAGGAGAGGAGAACTGTACACTCAGTCAAATGATTTCTGGAAGTCGAGACAATATGTGCTGATGGCGAGGCCATTGTTCCAAGTTGATAAAATATTGTCGAGGGAAGATATCTTACGGACCTCACAAGATCGTGCTCGGAGATCCGTGCTGAGATCCAGTCAATTGGTTATTATCCGACAAATGGCTTACAGTCCTCTCTTTGAGTCGGGTCTCAATAATTTCGAGGCAGCTGGAAAGGTTTGTACTGGTCGCATGTAGTCAAATTATGCATGACTGTCGTTCTTCGGAAGAGACACGGTATGTGATTCCTACTCCGCGCATGAAGAGGAGAGATATGGAATTGTATCATTTGTATCGGCCTCTAAAGTGCTGGGCCGTACGTCATGTGGGTCGTGATTGCGAGACCCTTATATATGTAATTTGGCTGTGGTTACATTCCACAGATTAAATTTTGGAACTTCAGAAACGGCATTCCTCCAAACTCGAATGTTCAGAAGGGGCCCAGTCGAGTTTTCAATAATTTTTAGTGACAATAATATACTGAAACAATCAGCGGTAGTTTTAGCATCCGCTATCGGATTTTCACCTAGCCCAAAAGGATGAACTATGAAATTTTCCTATACGTCCTCATTCCGTGGGTAAAAATCTCCGCGATATTCGATGAGGATTTTTGGCTAACTTAGCCTCGCCAGCCACTCGTGTGGTAACCTTCCACACACAGAAACGCAGCGGACTAAAATGATGCATTTTGAGGATTAATACTGTGGGGGAGTCTCTACCTGATAGACGCCATTCCGATGCCCAATATCCTTGTTTAACGTCCACTAATTCGAGCTCATCGGTCTTCCCATCAAGCGGTTCTGGACGCATTGGCCTTACAGCTTGTTCGACTGTAACCCACGAGCACATCGGCATTAAGATGGTCACAGCAGTCCATATCCTACTTCAACATATCACCCCTCAACTAATACAACACAGGTCACTTGAACACAGACACCTGCACCTTCTCTTACAAGCCCCTAAAAGCTGTCACTCATTGTCTCCAAGGCATGACATAAGGATAGCCTCGGAAACTTATTAGTTGAAGGGCCACATAAAGTGCAATTACTGTCTCAGTTTTTCAATCGGTTTTTACGGAGGAGTCCTCGGAAGACAGTCAGCAGTTTGAAATGGCCCGAGACAGCCGGGAGCTTCAAATGCGCCAAGATACTGCCATCATTGTAATCGTTGCCTTTTCCATCGAAGAAGTAAGACGTGTCCTCAGTCAAATAAAACCAGATAAGTCTCCTGGACCTGACGGAATTCCTGGGCTGATAGTTAAGGAGCTATCAACGGAGTTGTCAAAGCCTCTTTCGACTCTCTTTGAGCTGTCAACGAGAACAGGAAGACTGCCATCACAGTGGAAGACAGCTAACACCGTTCCCTTACATAAGGGAGGTAACAGGATGGCAGCAAGCAGCTTCAGGCCTATTAGCTCAACTTGCCTCCCATACATTACGATGGAAGCTCTAGTAAAGAGTGCTATATATAAATTTTGTGAAGAAAATAACGTCTTGCAAGATTTTCAACATGGCTTCCGGAGAGGACGTTCCTGCCTCTCAAATCTGCTAGCTTGTCTGGAGATCTGGACCAGGGCTCTAGAAGAGGGTTTTGATGTCGATGTCGTGTGCATCAATTTCCGCAAAGCTTTCTATACTGTTCCGCACCAACGCCTTCTTCACAAATTGAGCGCCATCGGCATCCCGGGAAATCTTCTGAACTGAATTAGGGCATTTCTGGTTGGTCGGAAACAACGTGTCTGTATTGGAGGTGATGTCAGACTGGGTGAACGTGACCAGTGGTGTGCCTCATGGCTCAGCTTTGGGACCATTGCTCTTCACCCTTTATGCTAATGACAGCCTTCAGGAACTCGACTGCGGCAAAATAATTTTTGCCGACGACGTTAAGCTCTGGCAAGTCATTAAGGGTCCGAATGATCAGAGATCCCTTCAAGATTATCTGCACCGACTGCAAGCGTGGTCGAAGAAATGGCTTCTAGATTTCAATGTGGACAAATGTGCCGTCCTTCATCTGCGTCCAACCGACTCTCATTCAAATGAGAGCCTGAGGGCATATCACCTGAAAGATATTAGACCCCCGCAGAATCTTCAGAGAAAGATCTCGGAGTTTGGATACAGAACAACCTGAAACCGACACTGCAGTAATAATAATAATAATTTTATTGAAGACCCGTCGGGGTCCCATCAAAGCAAGTAAAAATAAATTTATATGTGAATTTTAGACGAGGTATGCAGAATCTGTACAAAATGCAATTCATAGTTTCTGAATTAGTAGTCCGTTAAGAAAAATGATTAGCGAGAGCTGAAAAAGAAACCGCTTAACAATTTACAAATGATTGGACGAGGTTATACGTGACGCTCAATGTTGCTTGTGAAGTTAGCGGTGTAGATCCCCGGAACGTCCATATTCTTCAACTTTGCAAGCACGAATGCAAGATCGCAAGAGACAGGACAGTCCACCTAGGATCAGGAATCATTGTGGCAAGCTTTTTTTTAGCAGGATGAGGCCATATCCTACCCAAAGGTACAGGGTAAGAAACATGGGCCAGTAGGCGTAAACATTTTGCATATCCGACACAAAAATTAAAAACGGTCCTATGTAGTTAGGTAAGAACTTGCGAAAGCAGGTAGATGGGTGTAAATGGAGAAAATTATACTTATGTTTTATCGGCCTTAGTTTCATACCATATTGTTCCAATGAACTTAGAGGTGTGCTCAGTGACGTTTTCAGGGCACTCGTCAAGTTTCCATTCAAAGTTGTCTAAGGCCTGCGCAGAAGATTCCTCATTGAGAGTATTAGGGCATTTTTATAAGTTATGGACCCAGTGGTCAATATTGACAATGTTTTTTGTAAGTAGTAGGACATGCCGTACCTAGGGACATAAATTAATCCCGGTAGGCATCCATCGTATCCTCAACTATTCTTCTTAGCATTTCAGGATTGTGGAGAAGTTGAAGACGTTAATCCATTTTATTGTTCCCTTTCGAGGGCATATTTATCTACTGGAGGATGACTGGAATCGGGAAGAACGAATAAAATTCATTTTCGCTTTAGGGATGTATGCATATATAGGCTTTGCTAATAAAACAATCAACGTGGCATAACTCATAAATTCAGATTCCCAACTATAGGTAAAAGTCAAATTACCAAAATCTAGTTACAATTAAAAGAGATTAGATCAAGGACGCAGACACAAAATACATACGCTTTGGGATGCTTGTTTATTCAAGTTCGCCGAAAGCGTATTCCAAATACCTTAGGCAATCGGATTTCAGTTACTCTTTCTTCCGCTTCTAGAACTGAGTCACATCCCTTGACGTTGGGGTTTGCGAATCCGCTATCAGAGATGGGTATCCAGCCTGGATGTAGTTATAGACGCTCAAGGAGACCATACTCCTTCTGCTCTATTTCTATTATCAATGTATTAAAAAGATTTCCCTACCACTACGTCGGTCAGTGTTACAATTGGTTTTTTTTTCAAATAACACTTCGGTGTTTTTAGCGCACGGGAAAAAGGCCTTTCATACTGTCAGTGACCGATTTCATATCGTGCAGCATAATTCCGCGATATTTCAGTCACCCCGGGGTGCCGGCTTTGAAGGAACTTCTTCCCTGTTGTCTGCAAAAACCCCATCCGCCAAAAAATAACTACTTATAGTATGAATTATGGTTGGGAACGGGGATTTGGACCCAGCCGTTCTGCATTTGGCCTTGTCCCAAGTTCCAAGGGCGGTTAGGTCTGGGGCAAGGGTTAGTGCCAGGGTTAGCGATGGCGTTGGAGTTAGGATGGGGGTTTGGAGGGTTAGGGTTACGTGGGCTAGGCCTATGGTGGTAAGGGTAGTGATTAGGGTTAATGCTAGTGTTAGGAATAGGACTAAAGTTAAGAAAAGAGAGCAGGTACCCCGCTGGAGTTTCGTGTGAGGCCACTTTCGGAAGGCAGGTTCATATTCCCATTCTCGATCCGCTTTTTCATTGATTTTCGATTACTTTATAAACTCAGATACATTTTCCAGAAAACATGAACAATATTCTTTCTCGTACTCATTTGGTGGTAAATCACATATTCTCCTAATTTTATGCCCAAAGAAAAAGTAAATTTAGCCTTTAAACAGTTTTCTTTAAATTCACGAATACTTTTGAACCTATTGAGGGCTCAGGATGCATGAGCTGCATACTTTCCATAGTAGGAAAATCACACTTTCCTCCATACCTTTAAGAAGGTACCATATAGGGCTCATTAACTGTTGCAATTCATGTCGACCGTGTGGTATATTTCAGAAGCAACATTTATTAACGGCAGATACCGTGCTATGTGAATGGGCATTTCACGGTCTTAAAATTTCATAATTCCAAACTTTAAAATTAGAGTATACGGTCAGTGACCGAGTTCATTAAAAGCATTACTTATGTAGGTTTGTAATATTAATTACCACGTGGCATAATTCCATGATATTTCGGACTCGCAGAATCTTGGCTCTTGAATGCGCTTCTTTGCGACTTCCTGTAAAAATCGTGCTGGCTGAAAATGACTACTTATGTGGTGTGCCCTTTCACATTGATTTTCGATGACCTTATAGATTCAAATATAGTTCGTGGAAAACATGCAAAAAATATGCTTTCTTCCGCTTGGTTGGTGGCAAATCACGTTGTCTTCATATTTTATGCTCGAAGAAAAGTCATATTTGGCTCTTGAAAAGTTTTCCGATTCTCGAATAATTTTGAGCCTGATCAGCCGTTGCATCAGGGTCTAGCGATTTCATTGTACAAGGTGTATACTTTCCGTTTATAAAAAGTCATACATTCCTCTATGCCTTTAAGAACATATCAGGTAGAGTTCAAAAATTTTGTAATAGATGCGGACCATGTTATGTACTTTACGAGGAGCATTTATAAACGTACACGTACGATGCTGCATGGATGGAATTACACGGTCTTAAAACATCTCATAATAAGAAACTTTTTAAAACTGAAATGTACTCTTTCTCTGAGTATAAAATGAAAAGACGACGTGATTGCTTTTGAATGAGTAAGTGAAAGCCTATTTCTGTGCATACTTTCTATAAAATATATTTGAGTTTATAAGGCCATCGAAAATCAGTGAGAATAATGGGTACTAATTAAATAGAAATTTCTCTCCCAGTGCACTTTGTACAGGGGATCGAAAAGGAGTGCATTTAAAAGCTGACATCCTGGCAAGTCCGAAATATTATATGGTTATGTCACAAGGTAATCGGTATTGTAGCCGCACCTAGACAATCCTTCCATAATGGGGAACGCATTTTAGCACTTCGGCTACCATTTCATGAGATTGGTTACTCACTGTACAAGATTTGAAAAAGACTTATCTCGGCAATAGATATTTTGTATGTGCTCTCTATAAAATGTACTGGAATTACCAGGGCCATCGAGCATCAAAGGAAAGCATGCAGACTATTTGGGCAGTCATTTTTTCCGAGCGAGGTATCTGTGCGTAACTGGAGGATAGCGCACTCAAACATCGGCATCCTGGAGTGACTGACATATATTGGGATTGTGCTGCGCGATAATCAATTATGAAACTCCACTTAGGTAATCCTTCCCAAAACACATTTCAGAATCCGGGTCAAAATTTCATGAGATTGGTCACTGACTGCACGCACGCAGTTTGAATAACATGCAAGTTTTTCATTGGGTGTACATGCAGGATAGTATTTGTTCACATATTTGCCTTAAATACCGGCTGATAGGCACAAATAAGCATGCAAATGAGAAGTTGTAATGGACAGGAAACGGATAACCTGCAGCCAATAAAGAAGGGGAGAGAGGCACCTAAAAGTGCTGTTGAGGAAAGGTATTTCACCGCATAGAAGTTACTTTTTTGTTGTTCTCGTTGTACTTGGTTGCCTGGATAATTCGAGTTGCTGTACGTCCATATATCTTGGCCTATATTCGCAAAGTATACATCGAACGTACAAATTTACTGGCGTTAGAATACACATCTACCAAAACATGAATGTAGCGGATGATATACTGAGACCCTGCCGGAGTTCGGTGAGCAGCAATCGACTGAGCAACAGTTAGCTTACTCATACGAAAGTTTCGTTCGGCTTTGTTATGAAGGCATTTCGACATAAAGACTACTTCCTTGCATGACTTCTTATTGTAGTAGGAAAAATGTTAATGTATGAAAATAAGTCATTTAACTAAAGAAACAGAAAACATGCAAGCAAAAAGAAGGCAGGCAGGCAGAAGGAGATAATGTAGGGTATCTCGCACGTTCGCCGGCGAGACTGGAAGTGTCTAAATGACCAATCGAATGTCCTGCTACCTGTCCTCGTCCGGGATTGGCTCCCAGGTCTCTACATTTGGACCTAGGTTGGCAGTTTTGGGAGAATCGGAGCATTTTCTGTAAGAACTGACTGGCTCCAAATTTCGTCACAATATCAGTCTATACGCACTGCCAGAAGTCAGAACTTTGAATAATTTCTTTCTAGTCAAGTCTGCTATAACGCTATAGCTTCAGCGCGGCGATATATTTCTTTCGCGATGGGCGCCCTACGCTGAAGAATTTCTTTGTCTAAGTCCGATTAACCAATTTAAATCCGGGGCTTCCTGATAAGTACTATAAGCTCTCTTTTAACATGGAGTTTGGGCTCATATGCCAATGGCAGGAAGATTCTTGAATATTTAGGTTCCAGACTAATGCGATTTAAGTCACAACTTGAATGCTCCTTCACCACCGTAAGGGCGCGATTATAGGACAAACTGGAGGTGATATAAGAAAGCGGGAGGTAAGATAAATTTGGTATAAACAGGGCTGCATAGCGATCAACCCATAAGACCGAGGTCCAACAGAACTCCCCATTACGCCGACCACTGCTTCAAAGAGTCCCCCAAACACCCAGATGGTTCAGGGTTTTACGGCTGTCGGCCTAAAAAGAAGCATTGTTTCAGCTTAGCATTCAGCAGAAAAAAAATATGTATATCGATTGCAAGCGTCAGTTAATTTCAAACCAGATAAAATGCCGTTGATTAAATATCTTAAATCCCCCACCTACAAACATGACTAAGTGGATTTCGAAATGTGGAATACTTTTATAGTTTTGCTCTGGTCAACGACAGGAGTTCATCTCACGTCTTTACTCTCGTTATAATGGCAGGGACGCAGTATGAGACCCCACCGGGGGGGAACAAAAACCAGGCCATTTTGTGTGATATGGGTTTTATGAGTAGGGCCAAACGGCGGAAGGAAAAGCGTGATAGTAAGTAAACATTCGGGTAAATGCTGTGGTGATATGTTGTGTCCTCACGCTAAATGTTTCTACAGCTACTTGCAAAAGAGTACACGTACCAGGAAGCCGATCCCCGAGGGATTATGAGTGTATCAAGATATCTGATAGTGCAAGCAAAAGTTGAGAAGTTTCCCTAGTCCATTCAATTTGTTTTCACAAAAGAATTAGATTACATTCCATCTACTTACGAGAGCGCAGAAGCGTCAATTATGAGAAAGGCGAGTACTCAGTATGCCGCAGGGACCTGGTTTTTGTTCCCTGAGTGGGGTTGCACACTGCGTCCTTGCATTTGGAAGTTCCAGACTGTACTCGCCTCTGTACTGATCTTCCTACCATTTTCTTAAATAATGTTTTTTCTAGCCAAAACAAAAGAAGATGCTTCTCCTCACTATCGTATACTCATATCCTTGCTCCCGATGGTCACTAAACTTCTAGATCTGTCCAAAATTACTGAGCAACTTCACACACTCAGGACTTACATGGAATTCAACGGGGTCGTCATTGTCTTTAAAATCAACTCACCAGCCATTCTCATTTACTTCTTCATTTCTTCAAGATAGCCCAACCAATCTACTCGCTGCATAAAAAATACAAATATTCGAACCAGGGGCTGTCATTTTGTCGCATGGCCAGGGCTTGGAAAGGTAGTATGAAACGCTTTGTACAAACTAGGCCCTTTATCCTAACCCAACAGCGTTCCTTTAGCTTTTGAAGGCTGCACAATTGTCAGAAAATGCATTTATTTCCCGCCTTTACGAATACTTATTTACTGCCCGTAGCGTTGGGGTCAAGTTCAGTTAGACGGTATTACCTGCATCTCGAACATAACATGAAATGGTGTGTTGTTTCAGGTGAAATAAATTTGCGTCACTAGAACACTTAGATGTTTTCATCGTGATAATAAGCAACGGCATAAAGCGCACCTTTGTACCTCGACCGCATCTACAGCGAACATCGGAATTATTTGCGTTTTATATGTTCTACAGGTGAACTTTTTGCTTTGCAGAAGGTTGTAAAGTCAGGCTTCGAAGTTGTTAAAATGTGGGACATATGTCTTCGTTTTCCATGACGGACCGTCACTCAAGCTTTGGGTCCAGCTGACGGGAAAGCTTCTGTTCTTCTGAATCCTCGAAGTGTGTTACTGGTTATGTCTTTGGGTGCTCTCGCTTGCTGTTACCGTGCATTGATTCAGTCTGTACTTTGCATGGGCACTGAGGAGTAGTTTTGGGGTGAACAGATCAATTGGAATGTGAAAATTGAAACTATAGCAAAATTCGATAAGCTTCAAATCGACAATTCTGTCATTATAAGTTATAATTTTTGGTCAGATATGGTTATGTAGCCCCACCAGAAGTAAACAAACCCCAGCCATCTGTAATGCGGGATCGGTGTTAGTAGGGGTTTTTACACGTGGGCTGGGGACTGCACAGGCGACAAGATCGAGTAGTTGTAGGCAAAAGAAAAGTTATTGGGAATGCGCGGTTGTAATTTGAGCGGTTGAGAAATAGTTGCTCTAACCCCTAACCCTAACCCCAACAGTATTACGTCTATCAGGTAAGACCACATAATCACCTCCTACCCAATTTTCATCGTGTACTCCACGGAACGAGTGCGGCATCGGTGACTTGCGCTCAACTTAGTTTACGGTGGGGTAGACTTGCACGGCCTCTACCACATTCTCTCCCCCCTCCTTAACACATTTTGCTTCCTTGTATTTGTCGCCGTGTGGCTGCTGGTTGGGCTCGAGAGAGAGCCCGTAAGGTACAACGGAACGAGTGAGTTCCGTAAGAACGATTGGTGAGCTTCCCTCTGCCATTGTATATTCCCGATCGAAAACTGACAGGGCAACGGGCTCGTGGCCCAGTGGTTAGAGGCGTGGACTTCTAACTACCAGGTCGCGAGTTCGAGCCTCGGGTGTTCCACAATTCGTGGTTGGGTATGGCTGGGTGGCGACGGCTAATAACCCAGAAATGGCCATTTCAGTCTCCCTTGTCTTTATCGGCAATAACGTAAGGTCAGAAGGACGAGAGGCAGCGGCCGAAAAAGCCAAGCAACCCGTCTACGCGTGTCACAAGCGGCCTGGTCACCGCTGCATGTAACAGACGACAATAAAGGCAGCTCGGATTTCACATGTGCGAGAATGCCTTAAATACCACAACAAGAAGGATCCATTGTGGCCTGATTGGCAGTCCTAAGAAGAGCCACGTTACTCCGTCATTCGGCAGCCTTCCAAGCCACGACTCTTGGCATGTTGAGATAGGTTCACTGGTGTCAGATCTATTATAATGGGAATTGCGCTTACTTGTTGTGAAGCTGGACCCCCCCCCCCCACCCTCGGTCTCACTTTATCTTCCCACTCCAATGTACCAACCGACGCAATGAGCAAATCAAGCAACCGGTGATGGGATCGGGTGCAATGACAGGCAGCTAAATAAACGGTCACCACCACTACCACTACCACCAGATCCCCGCTTAATGTACAGGCTACTTAATACGCACACACACGCACATGTCCTCTCACTTCGCGCACTCCCTGGTTGCTCAGTTGGGGTCGGGGTGCCAAATATCGGGACCACTGTGTGGACTGCAGGTCCCCAGGTCCACTTCCGTTCTGCATCCATGATAGGTCGATGCACGTCAAGCCCGCGTGATTGTTAAAGTCTCATGACCGCCTGATCAGATGTGGTTATGTATCTGCAACTGAGGTAAACAAACCCCAGCCACCTGTAATACGGGATCGGTGGTAGGAGGGGTTTTTACACGTGGAGCTGGGGGACGCACAGGCGACGAGGTCAAGTAATCGTATGCAAAAGAGAAGCTATTGGGAATACGCGGTTGCACTTTTAGTGGTTGAGAAATAGTTGCCCTAACCCCTAACTCTAAACCCTAGCCCCAATCCCTAACCAGAACCCCTAACCCAAATTCTATCCCCTAAAAGTATTGCGTCCATCAAGGTGCGGCTACATAGCCACATCTTGCCGATCGCCTCTCCATCAAATGGCCTTAAAATTACCCCTCAAGCTCTTTTTTAAGTTACTTCTCACACCCCACCCCTTTACAGAATTCATCACAGGAAACACATCCTCCAACCTGTCGAGGAGTGCTCCGATTCAAGTCCTCCTAGTCTTATTAGATCACAGACCTGCCGACCCGGAGTTTTGATAGACGGTTCAGAACCCTCAGGCACCTCTCGGCACTTGTAGACCCGCCACACCTTCAATAACCCGGCTCTCGCAAGCTGTCTAATGCTCTTTCACCCTGGCGCGCATCAAATCCAGTTAGACCATTCTAACATCCTTCTTTCCCCCCCCCCTCCCCCCTTCCTATCCCCTGCCTCCAGAACTATCTCCCTCCGATTTTGGCTACTCACACTGCTGAGGACATTATGCGTCGAGAAGCATGACCAAGAATCGGATGTGAGGGGGGGGGGCAATCCTGTCGCCTAAGGGCGTTTGTTTGGGGGTAGGGATGTTGGCCAGTGAGAAGCACAGCCGTCTGACAGCTTTTTTCGCCCACGAATGGCACAACCTCAAGAAACTCCTCGATGGCCTCCGGTGTGCGTGCCGGCGGTGAGACGAGGGGTGTGAAGTGACGCGCTTCCAGGCGATCCTGCCCTTCTTCTAATACTGTCGCCGTCAACGCGCAAAGTTGCTGCGACTTTCATTGGGTGGGTTTTTCCAGTCGGTTTTTCCTCTCGTCCCCCCCCCCCTAATCTCCACCTCCTATTCTTTTTGGTCTCCTTGTTCTTTTCAACTTTCTCTCTGCAGCATAGTCGCCGTCCTCTCTTCCGTCACTGGCAGGTCGTCGAAGATGCAGTTGTCGGATCACTTAGTGGTGGGGGGTTGCGTAATCGAGACGAAGGACTAAAGGTAAAACTTGCGTGAGGAAGCTAGCCTAGGAGCAGGCGGTTGTCACACAGCTTAGATAAGGAGTGAGAAAAAATTGTCAGCGTCGTTGACCGTACCGCGGGATACACTCCAGAGTCCATTAGGTGACCGACTGACGGGTTGACAGGAGGGCTGGTTTAGGTTCACTTTGGAGAAGTGGGGGGAAGGGACTGCTTTCCAAGGGACGAAAACGTACAGCTTATGAGGGCAGGGGGCGTTTACTGGTGACAGTGCCTGGAGTTGGAAATGAGTTCGCCTAACAGTGTGGATACGAGGTTGCGGCTGCCTCATACCTCCCGATTTTTATTCTCTTGCGTTTTACAGCGCCTTTTACCTCAACTGACGGATAGAATTCGGAAAAAAGGAGAGGTTAATTTGCACTGCTGGTGAACACTACCTTTCTGAAATCAATTTTATGAAAATCCTAGAAAATACTTAGATATTTGACGCATATTCCTGGTCTGTAATACGTGGTCTTCCTAGTTAGTATCTCGGCAATTCTTTCATTTGAGAGAAAGGTTGCCAATTAATCTACTGTCAGTGTGCTCTGATGAATACAAATTGCCGACGATATGGCATTTTTGTAAACTGGACAGGTGTACTCATTCACAGGAATGTCTACCTCCTTGACTCTCAGAGTATCCGAAATGGGATCAGCACTGCTTCCTGGGTTGCGTTGGTTGAAATGTGGTAAGTCTGCTTGAGTTCTTAACTGTTGCGGTATGTTTTCGTGTCACATGTAGACGGGACCTTTCAAGTTAAGACCAGGCATTACTCCCAATAGCATTACCTCATCACTGATGCGTGTGAATATCATAATTTCACCATAAGTATTCCAGTCCTGCAAAAAGTCACTGCCACTGCCCCCATCACCAACAACCTGAACTGATTTCCAGCCTGTAACCATTGCGGCCGTACTTTCTCATCACGCCCTGGCTTGGTTGGTCACTTGCAAATCCAACGCACAGGGTCGGCGAACCAGTACCCGTATGTCTGGCATACACCCGTTGACTAAGCCACATCTGCTTATAATACTCCGGGAGACTCATACACTGTATGTCTCTAATTGGTCATACGTGCATCAATGACAGTGGAAACTACCACAATACTATCACGACAAAACCTGCCTCCTACACCTAAAAATGATTACCTCTAGCATCGGCATCTTTATCAGATTCATCGCGCTGCCAGCTCAACAAGCACAATCTCCTCCTATCCTTACTACCACAGCACATTTGTATAACTCATCGGTCCGCTTGGACACGTACGAATCCATCGTACTACGACTGGTGTGCCAGGGCCAGAAGCCCCGAATTACCCGAATAATTTTCATCCGGATCTGCCGTTGCATCAGCGTTTAGCAATATCAGTCTACAAGGTGCATGTTTTTCGCGTAAGAAAACTCACATATTCCTCCATACCTTTAAGAAGAGACCACATAGATGTCGTGAAATTTTGCAATGGATCCTGACCGTGTTGCACATGTCATGAGGAACACTGGTAAACGGACATGTGCGGTCTTGCATGCATGGACATCGCATGGTCTTAAAAATCTCATAATCAGAAACTTTTTAAAACCAAAATATACACTTTCGTCGGGCATGAAATATGAATACAATGTGATTTCCTACCCAATGAGCAAAAGAAAGCATATTTTGTGAATGTTTCTTTATAAAATATAGTTGAATTTATAAGACCATCAAAAATCAATAGGGAAAATGCATGTTACATAAGTAGTCATTTTTTCTGAGTGTGGTTTCTGCAGGAGGTCAAAAAGAAGTGCATTCAAAAGCCGACATCCTGGCGAGTTCGAAAGGTTATAGGGTTATGCTGCATGATAATCAGTATAACAACTCCACTTAAGTAATCCTTCCCAATCGGAAACGCATTCCAGAATATTGGCCAACATTTCATGAGATCGGTCACGCACTGTACTTAGCACCACCTTCACACGCACACACTGCCAAAGGGCATTAGGCCGTGGCCTTGGCCTATTCAGTTACATGCGTCTTTGTTACAACCTGCAGCAAAACACTACAGACCTTACCATCGCCCCCAACCCTATACGCCACATAAAAACCCGTCTTACAACATTCGATACCCGAACAGTGGGAGCATGTTTTTTGGCGCGACCTGGTGCCTGACCCGGTCGCTTATAGCACACGCAAAAGGGATGTTATAGTTCTGTGAGACACTGTGCCCAACCCCAACACCGGATGGCTGATGTTAGTCCGACCGTCGTGCCCGACGATGTCCACCGTGTATTCCACAGCAAGGTGAGGCAGGCACTGGGACTTGTGCGTGAGTTAGTTTATAGTGAGCGTAGACTTGCGAAGCATCTAGCGCACCCTCCCTCCCCCCTCCTTCCACCTGGGCCAGGTGTCAAGACAGAGTCAAGAAAACCGGAGGCGGGAGAGGGCGCAGGTGGCTCGCACGGCTGAACCACCACCTAGGCGTACCACTTCACATCCCCTGGTCCACGACACGCACTTGACAAGGATTTTAACCAGCTACAACATCACCACCGCCACGAGTCAAGAATACGGCGAGGATGATTAGGCAGCCATGCTCACGACCTGTATAACCAGCGGGAACTGAAGCACTTCTACCGATAGGGGACCAGGTGCCATAAAACTGCCAGCGAACACCAGGCTGCGAGAGCCATGGTTTGCTGACCCTGGCATACCAGACGCTTACAATCCTTGAGGCCCAGAAGACTAACACGCGATCCTGTGTTTGTCTGGGCCATCATCCTCCAAAGGCTGGGACCAGATGGCTGATAGGATTGAACAGTCAACGGGTACTAGGAAGATGGAAGAGATAGTGATGCAGACTCTGGAGGGCTCATTCCCACGGCACATCGACCTATTTCTCGCTCTAACGAATCTGACGCGCTTTGAAACTATCATGGTGCGTTAGCAATCGTGAATTGGAAGGCTGTCGGCTGCCTGGGATAACTCGATTCGCGTAGTCAGCATGGTGAACATAAGTACTTTGTGCTGATTGGCTAGAGAACTGGGAGCCAGACTCGATGGCTCCGCCAGTGGACTGATGCACGGGTGAGGCAAGAGGGAGCGAGGTCGACTCAAAAGACTGCATCCCCGCTACACTTCAGCGCATCCCTAAATATAATAAATCTGACGTGCTTTGAAACTATCACGATGCGCGAAAAGTAGTGGTTTCCGTTTCTGCCAGCTGACTGGCTAACTCACTTCTCCTCCTAGCACTGAGAATCGGGCTGTAATGACTCCTTCTTCATGTGGCTTCTGTTGCACTCCCACTCAGTTGGGATCCGAGCAGCCCAGTCTATCGTACACTGGCTGGACCAGTGTGGCACGCGCAGTCCGACTATTTAACTTTGTCAGCCACTTGAAGAAGGAGACACGATCGCTGGGAGAAGAGCTTTATTAGCCTGACGTTTCGGATTCCTGCTAGAACCCATCATCAGAGACAAAAGCAGATACTGGGTGATTCATGCACAAGGGCTGCAGTATTTATAGGATGCAGTCGCCATGCTACCGCATACTTATGAATATTCGCGGCTCCTCCCTTCATCAGGGATCGTTAAACTTGATGTGATAACTGTTTGATGGCCGAAGTTCGCACAGTTATTCGCTGCAATTTCATCACGTGCGTTGGATGTTGGTGCGATGATTGCTCGACCACCTGATCCACCGACCCTGGAGTTGGGAAAAGTGTTCACCTGTGCGCTTCCCGCGTGGCTAATTACTCCGCCTAGGTGAAGTCTCAGCACTGAGTATGGAAGAGAAAGGTCATTGCACTTGTTAATGGACTGTAGGCCAGTAAACCATGACTCAAGCAGCTGCTGGCTCAGGCGGTTGCCGCCTCCTGCAAGAATTTCGGTCTCATCGAATTTGAGTGTGGCCGGATCTCGTCGAATGAGCCGCAGTTTGGGGGGTGGCGTCATTTCTCCGCATCGCTGCAGCGTGTTCGGCTATTCGCGTTCGGAGCTGTCTTCCGGTTTCTCCGACATAGTTGCATTGTCCGCAACCACACCAGATCCAATAAACGACTCCAGACGTTTCTTGCTGTGGCAGCGGGTCTTTTGGTTTCATTACCTGATGCCTGATGGTTGCCTTCGGTCTCTGTCAGCCACTACACCCGACCCTGCTTTTCTCTTGGCACAAGGAAGAGAGTGAGTGAATATATGCTGCGCAAGTCTGCCTCACTATGCACTAATTCCACTAAGGCACACAGCGAATGTCGTCGGTTGCAATGACTGAACTCTCAGCTCGGCTCAGTTCGCGCATAAATGCCCTGAAAATTGAGATCTGCAGCAGGTGACCTACCTCACGAAACACTAACCGAAATGCTGGAATGTGATTTCGGTTAGATAGGATTCCTTCGGCGAGTTTGAATGCTAATTAGCATGCAACAGAATTCCAGAATATGTCGGTCAAAACTAAATCTTAATTAAAACGCACATATTTTCGGACGCTAGTCAAAAACTCATCCATCAAAATTGGCTACCTAGATGGTATGAATTTTTTCCATTGATTTGAGATGTCCTTATACATTTTAATGACAGCGAAAGGTCTACCCGACTAAAGCCGTATCTATCCGTTTGTTAATCCCCCTTATCAAAGGTACAATTTATTTTACAGTCATTTAAACAATTCATAGACCCTATATGGGGCCTTCTTAGTGGAATAGAGGGATGTGCTATCGCCCTTAAATAAAATTGTACACCTTACAGTTTCGAAACTCATAACGACGGTAAAACGGCAGGTCGGTTTCAAAGCTATTTGGAACTGAAAAACCTTTTTTAAACTGGAAGATACCTTTCCTTCGAGCAGAAAATTTGAAGAAGGCCAGATTTGTTACAAAACGAGTACGATGGGGAATCTCTTCGATTATGTTTTACATAAAATACAGACCACTTAAGCAGTCATTTCTTACGAGCTGTAATATTTACTGACAACCGGATAGGCACACAGGCAAAAAACGAACCCTTGCGTGACTGTGGTGTTTTGGAACTATGCTGCATGATAATAAATATTATAAGACCCGCCTATGTAATCGTTTTTTTAATAAAAAGCACACTTCAGAACTTCGGTTAATGCTTCACTAGCTGCCTCACCTACGATAAGTGGCTCCTGCGAAGGTTTTGTGAGTGTGTATCGGTTGAGAGAATGGAGGGCGGTGGGCGAATGATGAGTGAAAGTGAGCCAAAATGATCGAAAAACATGGGCAACGGTCCCGCCTTCAGACAGTTTTGAATAAGTTCTTCTCCGTTTTGCCACCGGGCTCAGTCGTCTTCTTATGTTGATAGTCCTACATCCTTCCCGCACTACGCTGAACCCAAAGAAGCCCGAACGAGAGGTTCACTAGAACTCTACTGTATTTGGAATTAAATCACCATAAAGTCTGAAAATGAACAGATTTGAAAAACAGCAAGTGCCTTTTCGGCACTGACTCTATGTGCGATCCATGTTAATACTCTTTTCTGTACATGAATCCTTGTAATGTTTCATAACGGCTGTAACTTCACATTTTCCCTTTTTCTTCTTCTTCTTCTTCTTCTTCTTCTACCTCCCCTCCTTTTCTCCCCCAGATCCCTCGTCGTTTTCCCCTTTCAAGGTTTCCTTTCGCGTGTTAAAGTAAAAGAATATTATTCAAACACAATTGGGCTGCTGAGAGCAAGTTAAGAAAGACGAGAGGAAGGAATAATCCTTCCAGCCTCCGAAACCAGTCAGGGTGCAGGCAAAATTAGACTTATTTGCCCTAACGCACAGCCTTCACGAGTCTTTCATGCTAATCGCCTACATGGATATCCATCAACAGTTTGATATCGAACATCTAGACTGTGAGGCACTGCGCAAGGACCGGAAAAGAACGTCCAGATTTAAATGAAGAGGGAGCCGATTATTCGACCACCGAGACCAAGAATTAGGTCGTCGGACTTTTGGCACGCGTGCAATAGTTCCTCGGCAAAGAAACAAGTAAATAGTATTTGCAGGTCTTTCACTTCAATCAGCAGATCTTGTTGCCTGCCCTGAAGGGTTTTGTGAGAATAGCATTACCGACGAAGACAAGGGAGACCGGAATGGCCCTTTCCAGCTTACTAGCCGTTGTCAGCTAGTCATAACAACCCCGAAGTGTGGAACACCTGGGAGTCGATCCCGCAACCTGTTGGTGAGAAATCCAACGCCTCTAACCACTGAACCACGGACTCCTTGTCCTGACAGTTTCAATCGGATATGTACAATGGTAGGAGGGCGCTCACCGACCGTGATACGGTTTTTATGAGGACTGGTACGCGTTGCGAGAGGGATAACTTGGCAATGCTAGCGTGCCAGAGCAAACGAAACCGACTGTTGACTAGAGTAGAGGCTGGCTGAATACAGCAGCTAGATTGGAAGTGGTAACTCCCAGTCTTCTTCATCACTTTCTGTCCGTCTTTTCAATCTCTTCTTTCCTAGCTTTTGAGATTGTGCTCCCATGCTCACTCGAGCCCCTGTCTTCCGTCCCAAGAGGACAGAATCTAGGTTTGAAACAACTGCCATTCTGAGGGAGTTTGTAGTTCGAGAACACAAGTTTTTACGTTTTACAAACAAGCCATACCTTGGATACGCTTGGTTGTCGGTGGGAAGTACAGTAGGTGGGTTACATCATGAAATTTCAACAGAAATTCCGAAATGTGTTTCCGTTTCAAAAAGATTAATTAAGTACGATTGTAAAAGCAGTCAGCCTGCAACATAATTCTATAATAATTCAGTTACCCCAGAACGCCGGCTTTCGAACAAACTTCGTTTCGACTGCATCAAAAACTAAACTTTGTGAAAAATGACTACTTAATTAGCATGCATTTTTCGTTGATTTTCGATGCCCTTAAAGATTAAATTATATTTAATAGAAAACATGCATGAAAATATTCATTGTGGTGCTCATTTGGTAGGCAATTGCTGGCTGCTTTTACTATCGTACTTAATTAATCTTTTCGAAACGGAAACGCATTTCTAAATTTCTGCTGAGATTTCATGGGTTAGCCAACTTACTGTAAATTAACGGTTGTACTTCGACTTACTATGGCAACAGGAGAACTCGATCCAGCACGGGGATGTAAGCCTCCTCCCGCTCCATGCGTTAAATACCGGGGGTTCCTATTTCCGTGTCCAGACTTTACCGCTAACACTAACCCTAGCACTAACCTTCATAAGCATAGCCATGACCCCCCCTAGCCCTGACTCTCCCCTCCCTCTCTCCCTCTCTCTCTCCCTTCCTCTCTCCCTCCCTCCCTCCCTCCCTCCTCTCCTGGAATTTAGGGCAAGACCGCCTGTCATAGCGGAGGTGCATATTCTCGTGCCCAGTCGGAGAATTCTTGGGCTAAAATCCACCCGACGTCGCCCCATGACTTGTGCAAGTCAGGACACACGAACGAGGACGGCCAGTCGTGCCAACCGGCAGTATTATGAAGCACAGAAGTTAATACAAAAACAGCGGCTATGCTTGCAGAGTTTTCGCATGAAGTTTAAGTGGTTCCCGAGAATACTTGGCTAAAAAACATCTGTGTATGGGCATCCCACAGGAACCTAAGGGATTTATACTGTTATTTTTAGTGGGTTTTATTTTTAACTTTGCAACTCCCGTCTTTTCGATAATATAGCAGTCAAATGTGCTAGTTGGTCAAGTGACTAGATACAGTTTGCAACCTAATCCATAAAATGTGCTAAATTTAGTAAACATCTCTTATCACTCGGAACCCAGTCAAGTGTCCCCACCGAAACTTCCAATTAATAATGCATGGCTTTAAGTGAAATGAAAACACAATAAAGTATTAATTAATGCAAAATTGTTCGAAAATAGCGATTTTTGGAAAATGGGAAATGCTCAAAAAAATAAAAATCATGTCAAATAGGCAAACCTAACTTTTTGGAGTGTATACAGCCTACCTATGCAAAAATAAAGAGTAAAAGTAACAAAAAGCCTAATAACGCCTTAAAATGCCAGCTTTGCATACATTTGAAGTAGATATCCACCAATTCTCGGTGTTTTATGAAGTACCCCACATAGTTAAATATGCACTAGTTAATTAAAGGTTCACAAACTTTTCCAGGAGAATGCAATTTCTTCGACTCTATAGTGTTTAAGGTGTGGTTACTTAAAGTCCGAACGGTTTCACTCGATTTTGCTGACATGGGTGTCGCAGGAATAGAAATTTCCATAGAGCTGCATGTTGAGAAGTCGGTCAGTTACTAACAAATTCAAGCAGAATTACATAGCAGATACAATGGCAAACATAAAATTTTCTGTGTAACAGGGGCAATTTTTTATCATTAAATGTATTTTACAACTACTTCACGATGATGGAGTCTGCTGAATTACAGGACGTCCCTGAAACGTCAGTGATTATTTTGCAGTTTTTGACGTTCTTAATCGACGGTTCAATAAGATAGGTTCTGTAGTTTATGCCCATTAAAACCTTCAAACTAAGTTGTTTCTTGAAAGCAATTGATGAAATGTTGGTTTCGCTGGCATTTTTCATGCATATGAGCGTTTGTTTTATAGTTATAGGCTCGCCGAACATGAAAACTCATCACGGACTTGTTTATCATAACATCTGGGAAAACCAAAGCACATCAGAATTCCTCGAAAAACTTACTCGGTGTATAAAGTAAGTCACCAGAAATGCGCCTCTCACCGGTCACATCAAAAGATCGACTTTCTGCAGAGTGGTGGAGCAAAGTGTTTGTTTATTTTCGAGCCTCGTCCAGTCACGGAGCGGTTGGAACAGAATGTCCAGCGATTTTCCAACTCAATCTTGTTGGCTAAATCTTTCTCTTAAATGGCTGCTCGGAACATCCTGCTAAAATACACAAAATACCCGTATTTTGGGCGCCAAGCAGAAACTCGGTAAGCTTGTACTTAGCTGACGGCATTTTAAAAAAACTGTAAACAGCCATTCCGGTCTCCGTCGTCTTTTTAGCACTCCCAGTGTATTAGGTTGCTAGTAGGCAATTTTTCTGAACCAAAACTGAATTATTCATATGGTGCGTAAAAGAGGCATTGAGGCAAGGACGCAGTATGCGACCCCATTCAGACAATAAAAACCAGGTCATCGTGGCATCGATTTTCTGTGGAAACCACACTCGGCAAGCAATTACTACTTAAGTAGCATGCATTCTTCACATTACTTTTTGATGGTCTTTTAAATTCAAATATATTTGGTAGAAAAAATGCAAAGCATATGCTTGCTTCCACTCTTTTGGTAGGAAATCACATTGTTTTCACATTTTATACTCAAAGATAGCGTATATTTATGCTTTGGAAAAGGTCCCCAAGTCCCGAATAATCTCGAGCCCGATTAGCCGTTTCATTGGCGTTTAAAGATCTCAGTCTGAAAGGTGTATGCCTTCCGTGTGAGTAGAATCATATATTCTTCTATGCCTTTAAGAAGATACCATACGGAGTTCATAAAATTGTGTAATGGATGCGTACTAGGTTGTACTTTTCATGAGGAGCATTGGAAAATTTACAAGTACGATGACGTATGGATGGACATTGCACGGTCTTAAAAAATCTCACAATTAGAAACTTCTTCAAGACCTAAATATACCCTTTCTTTGGATATAAGCTGTGAAAACAACGTGCCTTTCTACCAAACGAGTAAAATAAAATATATTTTTGTGCATGTTTCCTATAAAATATATTTGAATTTATAATACCAGCGAAAATCATTGAGGAAAACTAGATGAGAAAATGGGTTTTTTCCGAGTGCACTTTGTACAGGGTTCGAAAAGAAGTGCATTTAAAAGCCGACATCCTGGCGAGTCCGAAATATTACAAGATTATGCCTCGTGATAATAAACATTACAACCCCACCTAGGTAAGCCTTCCTAGTCGAAAACGCATTTCAAAAATTCGGCCAACATTTTATGAAATCGGTCGCTCAGTGTATTGTGTCCTCGCCTCTGTTATAATTGGTCCTTCCGCGCTCTCGTAAGTAGATAGAGTGTAATCTGCTTCTTTTGTAAGAAAAAACTCGAAGAACTGCATAAAATTCTCAACTTCTTCTTGCGCTGTTAGATGTTTTGGCACCCTCAACAGTCCTCAACGATCAGGTTCCTGGTACGTGTGCTCTTTTGCAAGCAGCTGTAAAGACATTTGGCGCAAAGACGTAATTAGCCACCTAGATATTTATCCGATTGTTTACTTACTATTGCGCTTTCCTTTCCGCCGTTTAGCTTCACTACTGAAACCCGTGTTGCGCGATGTTCTGGTTTGTTCCCTGAGTGGAGTCGCATACCATGTCCCTGCCAGCATCGATTTTAATTTATGGTAGGAGGCGCTCACCGATCGTTCTTACGGACCTCCCTCGTTCCGTTGTGCCTTACGGGCTCCCTCTCGAGCCCAACCAGCAGCCGCACAGCGGCGCATGATATAGACAAAATGGCATTGCCGACAGAGACAAGGGAGACTGGAATGGCCATTTCTGGCTTATTAGCCGTCGTCAGCCAGTCATACCCAACCCGGAAGTGTGGAACACCCGAGGCTTGAACTCGCGACCTGTTAGTTAGAAGTTCACGCCTCTAACCACCGCGCCACGAGCCCGTTGCCCTGTCAGTTTTCGATCGGGAATATACAATGGTTTTAATTTATTTATTTTGTCTTAATGCAGAGTCGTTTTCTTTAATGTTTGTTTTCATGGGCATGATCCAAAGAAACAGTGGTGATGAGAAAACGCATGAAAACAGAGGAAGTGGATCTTATCGGCAAAAGCACAGGATTTGTTGTGTCAGTCATACGGCACCCCAGTGGGATCTGACAGCCGAGTCCACAAAGACAATTTAGACGGTTCGCTTGACAGTGCCCTCTTCCGTCTCTATGATTTTTGCGTTTTCAGCTCCTTTCAGAAGTACTCCAGCCACCTGAAGCAGTGCTGAAACCCTAAAGCAAGCAAGTACCTTCACTTTGATAGCCGAAGTTCACAGAGAGAGAGAGAAAGAGGAACGGAAGCTTTTACGTTACTTATTACTGACGCCCAACAAACTCCATCAACCACAAAGTAAAGATGGGAAAGCGCTTAAGTGTAGGTCTCCTGACCCCACCTCCACGTTCAGCTTCTTGGGGGAGACTGAAGCGGGGGGGAGGGTTGCACGTCGTTGACGTTTCAAGTGGAGTGGCGCCCCCCACGGTGTAAATACCTCAGGACAAATGTCGGATGGCGACACAGCAAGTTTTGTCCCCGCCCTATGACGCAACTGTTGCGTCATAGGATGCCGTCTCCCCCCCCCTCGCCCCTCCCAGCCAGCCATCAAATACTTCCCTTCATTCCTCATAGTGTGCAGCATCAGGGAGAATACCCTTGTCGTCAGGGTTACCATTCACAGTGCTCCGGCTGCCCGTTCTGAAGACTCGGCCCTCTTTATGCGATCGGAAAGGAGGGGAGGAGGAGGAGGAGGAGGCGGGGGTGCCGTCTGGCGGGTCGAAAGTAGAGATCTGAAGTGTGTCGTCAGCGGGGGTCGGTCGCGTTACAAACACATACATGCATACACACAAACAGAAACGATTCACGGCAGGAGGGAAGTCGTAAAGTCTGTGAGTTCTGCTAGCGCATACTAAAAGTGAGCTACTGAACTGCAGCTGAGCCAGTAAGGCACGCTCCGGAGCATTTGTCCAAGTGGAAACTTTTACTATCTTCGCCTGGACCAGGGCAAGGCTCTTCGGTTGTTCTTTTTTCATTATCAGTAATCGCAGAACACACACGCCGGGGAGTCTTTCCACCCTAGAAGTCTGCCAGGAGACTTGAGACCTGGCTAGATGCTGACTGCTTTTACATTATAAGTGTCTATGAGAGGCTGAAGAAGTCGAACAGACAATTGACTGTTGCATCAAGTGGCAGTTGAGAAAATGTACACAGAGCGTCTGCAGAGCAATCGCAAAATTGGAGGTTAAGTACTCAAGTAAAGAGGACGTGAACCTTCGGAATGATCAACTCGAGGTGGTGGGCTCTTCCACGTCTTTGCCAGAGAATCCAGTGTGTATGTGGATCGCATGAACTTACTTGTCTTAGAAGATTTTGGTTCTCTGCAAATTGACCTCGGACTTATTCAGTCCTCTCTCTTCTCCACAAAGATCTGTTCCATGAGGTAGTCTGATTGCATAAAAGCTGCGTGAGTCCTTGGCTATCGAAATATAGATGTGAAGTTTAATAAACTGTTGAGGGAATTCTGCAACATGTTTCCAGTTCGGAAGAGCCACCCAGGTAAAGTTTTAGTATTTATTAACCTATAGCATCATTCTAAGGTATTTCCGTTACGTCAGGATACTGCTTTTTGAACGAGCTTCTTTTCGAGTGCCTGCAAAAACCACACTCTGTAAAAACGACTATTTTAGTAGTGTGATTTTTTACCTTGATTTGCGATGTCCTTATAAATTCAGGTACATTGTATAGAAAAAATGCATAAAAATTTACTTTCATGTATTTTTTAGTAGAAAATTACATCTTTTTCCGATTTTATTTTTTAAGAAAGGAAACCTTGAGGCTTTAAAAAGTGTATGATTTTGGGATTTTTTTAGAACCCTGAAATGTCCAATTCTACAGCGTCGCATCAGCAAGTTAGTGAAATTTGCCTATAAAGTGGACAAGATGGTCGGTCGGATGTGGTTATACAGCCCCAACTGAAGTAAACAAACCCCAGCCGCCTGTAATACGGGACCGGGGGTAAGAGGGGTTTTCACAAGTTTGGCCGGAGAGCAGGTCAAGTAGTTGTATGCAAAAGAAAAGCTATTTGGGATGCGCGGTTGTACTTTGAGTGGTTGAGAAATAGTTGCCCTAACCCCTGACTCTTACCCCTATCCCTAACCCCTAACTCTAACTCATAACCCTAACGCCAACCCCAACAGTATTGCGTCCATCAGGTGAGGCTACATAACCGCATCTTACCACATGGTCCATATCCATTACCAAATTTTGAGAACTCTATACAATGTCTTCTTAACAGTGCATAGGAATGTAACTGCAGTTCGGGTTCAAAACTATTCAGTAGTTAAAAAAATTTTAAGACCAAATACTACTCTACGTTCGAGTATGAAGTTTTAAGAAGACATAATTTGCTAATAAATGAGCAAACTAAAAAGTATTTTATACACCTTTTCTGTAAAATATATTTGAATTTATGTGGGCATCGAAAATATGCAAAAAACCGTACAACTTAAATAATCATTATTTACGGGGTGTAGTTTATGCAGGTGACCGACAAGAAGTTCGTTTGAGGGCGGCCTTCTGACTTGATTTGAATATTTTGGAGTTATCCTACGTGATGATTGGTATGACGATGCTGATAAAGTAATCTTTTCGAATCGAAAATACATCGCAGAATTTCGGTTAACATTCCGTGAGATGGCATATCTACTGCGCATGCATGCGCAGAGCGTTAGACGAGGGCTCACTTCACGTTAACCATAGTACACAGTCTCACCACTGGTCGGTAGATCGCACATGGGTGAGGGAAGGGAAGGTGTGTCCTATACAGAGGTGCCGTTCCTAGTTCATTACTTGCTACCATAATTGTGACAGGCTTGGAAGTATCACGAAGCACTAGATGTCCTGCATTTGGAAGGTCGTCAGCCCACTGAACACGTTGGTCCCACTATGGAACTAGGGGACAGTCTGCAATGACTCTTTCTTAATTGAAACTGGGGATTCTGTGAGACCCAAACCCGTGCGGGGCACGTGTTGTAGAAGGACGTCACGCCACTTCAGCTACTGCGCCTAATATCATTTGCAGTCTACTGGACTCGAACAAGCCACTGCAGTATTGGGGGTGGAGGGACGGGGTAGTGAAAACAGAATCGGTCGATCAAGTTCGAATGCAGTGCTTACACGACAGTTCGACCGTCGAGTCCGACGATGTCCACCGTGTGCTACACACCAGGGTGCAACACGTACGGTGATTTGCGCGCGAGTTAGTTTATGGTGGTAGCAGACTTCCCCAGCATCTAGCGCACTCTCTCTCTCTCTCTTCCTCAACATCTCGACCCGGTGTCAAGACAGAGTCAAGAAGACCGGAGGCGGAGGGGGGCGCAGGTGGATGGCACGGTCGAACCCGCACCTTGACGTTCCACTCCACACCCCCTGGTCCACACAGCAAGCAAACAAGTGAGCGTCACGTGAATCCACC
This sequence comes from Spirometra erinaceieuropaei, assembly GCA_902702965.1. NCBI lineage: Eukaryota > Metazoa > Platyhelminthes > Cestoda > Diphyllobothriidea > Diphyllobothriidae > Spirometra > Spirometra erinaceieuropaei. The sequence goes on from CACRXP010000072.1 coordinate 1,070,568, forward strand.
GCTGGACACTACTAC